>JAWZYT010002714.1:0-30973 GCA_034508575.1 Petrolisthes manimaculis
GTCCTGTTGCTTGGAATAGTTTGGAGGATTCAATTGCTCCAGATGATTTGCCAACACTCTACTAACCCTATAATAACTTAGAGAAAGACATGCATGGGTTTTGAAGTCGACGAAGAAAAAAAATGACTGGAGGTTGATTGACTGAAAAAGAAAATAGAAAGGAAATGGAAAGGAAAGGAGTATTTATCAGTTTTTCGGCATTTTGGAAGCTACTGATTCCTCCACACTATATCAGGAGACAATACTTACATTAAGGGGGACTGTTTCGTTAAGTAGATTGGAGGATGAGTAACCTTCCAATTCATTCAAAGTGGGAAGTGTGAAACAGGAGGTGGGATGTTGGAGAGAGAGAGAAGAAAGAGAGAGAGAGAGAGAGAGAGAGAGAGAGAGAGAGAGAGAGAGAGAGAGAGAGAGAAAATAAGAAGTGGTAGAGAGAGAGAGAGGTGGAAATGGAGGAGAGGGAAATGAACGTATAGTGGAGGAATGAGGTGGGAAGTGGTGGAGAGGGTGGTGGAAGTGGTGGAGGAATCAGGTAGGAAGTGGTGGTGAGGGAGGTGGTTTAAGTTGTTAAATCTTCTTTTTTTGTTACATTGGAGTGCCTTGATTCCTCCAAAGTATGCCAGAAAACAGGACCAGAAGAGCAAAAATAATGGTGTTCTGTTGCTAGGAATAGTTTGGAGGATTTAGTTGCTCCAAAATTACCAACACAAAATTTCCCCCCTTAAAATAATTGCTCTGTCTGCTGCCCCTCTCGCCTTAAATGTTCTGCTTGGTTAGTTTCTCTGCCATTTTCTTTATCTTCAGGCTTCCCTTCTCTCAGGGGTCGATTCTCGTTCGTTCTCTGTCTCCAAACTTTGTTATATTTTTCTTTAACCTGTCCCTTACATTTTGCCTCTTTTATATTTCCTTGTTCTTACAATTTTCTATTATCTTGCTGTGAATCTTCGTTGGTCTCTCGTCGCTAGTTATACTTTTTCTCCAACTTACACCTAAATCCTTCTCTTAAATATATAGCTTCTCTGATTTTTCTTCCAATATAATTTTCTTGTTCCTCCATGCTGTTGTCTATCTCCCTTCATTATCAAGTACTGGTGATACCTGTTTCTTGTTAGTCTTCCTCCCTCCCATAATTTTGCTCCTTTGATTCTATACTCTAAACAGCAAACCTTTGTCAACCATTCTCCTTGTTGTCATTTTTTACCGTATACATTAGACTCGAACTTTTTCCGTCTTATTTAGTTCTTTTTCATTATCGTTCTTCTTTATAACTGTTCCTACTGAATGATCCCATATTATGTCTTCTTCGTTTTGATAATTCTCCAACCTCGATATGTTTCCTAATTAAGACTTACTATATACCCTTTCATACAATCATTTTCTCGATGAATATAATATACCACCACCTGCACAAATATTCTCACACAGTTCTGGCTGTTTACATTCAGATTAACCTATATAAATTATCCTAAAGAAATAATCCCACATTCTCCCTTTGGGTATTAAGAGGGATTTATCCTAGATTCCTGTGTTTAACTTCTCCTTCTACTTGAGGCTTGTAATCTCTCTCCACCTCATCACAATTCCTCAGACCACTTCATTCCTCCTCTCAAGGTTTATGCAGGGGTCTGGGTAGTACAAGTTTGGACTACTTAAGTCTGCCTCAGTTCCTATTGGCCTGGCTGTCTGCTATCATGGTGCTGATATGGTCATTATCTTGGAGGGGCTGAGGCAGGAGAGCGGAAAAGATGGAACTGAAGATAAGCCAAGGGAGAGGAACAGGTGTGTGAAATGGAGGAGAGGAAGGAGGGGAGAAAGACAGGGTTATTTACTTTTATACAATATGTTATGGTAGTGTTCACACAAGTACAATAAAGGATCCTCGATAGAATAATAAGTATCCAACTAGAATAATACATAGTGGTGTAAAGATAGTGGTAGCTTATTGATGTAGTACCTATACAATAGTAATAATAATAATAATAATAACAATAACAATAATAATAATAATAATAATAATAATAATAATAATAATAATAATAATAATAATAATAATAATAATAATAATAATAATAATAATAATAATAATAATAATAATAATAATAATAATAATAATAATAATAATAATAATAATAATAATAATAATAATAATAATAATAATAATAATAATAATAATAATAATAATAATAATAATAATAATAATAATAATAATAATAATAATAATAATAATAATAATAACAATAATAATAATAATAATAATAATAATAATAATAATAATAATAATAATAATAATAATAATAATAATAATAATAATAATAATAATAATAATAATAATAATAATAATAATAATAATAATAATAATAATAATAATAATAATAATAATAATAATAATAATAATAATAATAATAATAATAATAATAATAATAATAATAATAATAATAACAATAACAATAATAATAATAATAATAATAATAATAATAATAATAATAATAATAATAATAATAATAATAATAATAATAATAATAATAATGATAACAAATAATGTCTTCTCACTAGAGGCAGAGGAAGGCGAGGGGGGGTGGGGGAGGGGGAGAGGCAAAGGGTAAATCGACAGGTATGTATACATTATAAGCAGGTAAGAAGGTTAAGGCAGGTTATATTAGGGGAAATCACCAGTCCCACCCTTCCTCCCTCCCTCTCTCTCTGCCATCTTCCTTTAGTCGTTACATTTGCAAGAAGTTAAGTCTGATTACTGTGGTCGGAACCTGGACGCCCCCTAGCGGAAAATTGACCATAAGTGGCGAGAACTTTAGCTTTCTCGCGCTTATCGTTCCTCCTTAGTTTTCCTTTTTTTTTTTTTTTTTTTTATCTCAATATCTCTCGGCAGGGTTCTTGAAGACGCGATTACGCATATGATAGTGAGTGGAATTCCTTTTTAGGGGATTAAGTTTTTTTTTTTTTATGTGTGTGTGCATGTGTTATTTTCTTTTTTGTTCTTATCGCGTTTATCATTCATGGTGGTAGCTCCTCCGATTGCCACAGTCTTCTTCCTCTCCTTGGGTTTATCTGCTACATCCTAAGAAGCATATATATGTGTGTGTGTGTGTGTGTGTGTGTGTATGTGTGTGTAAATATTAACGTCTGAGAGATTACTTGTGTGTGTGTGTGTGAGGCTTTTGATTGTGCATGTAAGTACAGTTGGGCACAGGAATTGTGCTACAGCCAAGGTGAAATATACCTGTTCCATTTGAGTAACTAGTGTCTATTTTCAGGTAGTTGCTTTTTATTACAATCCTCAATACTGACTTCTGCCCCTGGTGTCTCCTATTTGGCACTAAGGAACTTGATATTGGGAGAAATTGACCATCTTTCACTTGGGATATACCTCGAATTCCTGTGTCCAACTGTACACTTGTGAATCAAAGAGTATTAGTGTATGTGTGTGTGTGTGTGTGGGTGGGTGTTCATGCATGTGTGTGTGTATGTGTGTGGGGTGTGGGCAGCAACGCATATATACTTTATTTTGGGATGATAATATGAACGTGTTATAATTGCCTATAACTATAATTATGTAAAGAGAGGCTGGCGATATTCCTCCTTTCCACACTCACCCTCACTCCCTCTCTTCCTCCTCTTTCTCCTCCTCATTTTCCAGCGGCTCAGAATGCAAATCTCTTCCTCCTCCTCCTCCTCCTCCTTCTCCTACTCCTACTCCTACTCCTCTTCCTCCTCCTCCTCCCTCAGCGTAATTTGTTCTTCTGATATCTCTTTTATGTTTTTGTATCCTTCAAGATTTCTTCCTTGGATCTGATTTGCTCATTGTCTGTCTCTGTGTCTTTATATCTGATTACCTACCTACCTACCTACCTACCTACCTACCTACCTACCTACCTACCTACCTACATACATACATACATACATACATACATACATACCTACTGTACCTACCTACCTACCGATCTACCTACCTACCTACCTACCTCTTTTGCATATTTTCTCATACTTCCATCTCCTCCCTTTCTTTCACTATGGCTTCTTATCTCGTATGTTCTCTCTTTTTGGTTTCACAGTCTTCCTATTAAGGTGATCATAGTCTATTTCTTCCTTTTTCATCCACAGTATCTTCCCCGTTGCTCATAAAATCTTCTACTTATACTTCCTCGCACATAATTATTTTCACTTCCTGTTTCTCTCTCCAACTTATTATATAACCGCTCCCTCAGAACACACACCACACTCCTCTCAACATTTCACTCAGGTCTCCTTTCTATATCATCCCTTAATTGTCTTCATTCCATACGCGACAACCACTTACACCCTCTTATTCCTCTTACACCTCTTATTCCTCTTACACCTCTTATTCCTACGCTCATAAACATTTCCTTCGTGTCCCATCCTTCCTTTGCACTCCTTCCTTCCCACTCACCACCTCCCATTCCCACACAGAACACATTTTTCTACCTCACTGTTGTCCGGATGCAGGGAAGACAGCACTCACTCCAGGACTGCATCCGATAAATTAGGACAGATGCTGGAGAGCTAACAGAGGCAATTTACATCACACATGATAATGGACGTAATTTTCTGCTTGGGGTGGTGCTGTTGGCTTGCCGAGGATCAGTTGGAGGAGAAGAAAAGTGGAAGGGAAGGAGCGGAAAAATTGGTGTACAATGGCAAAATATGGGTGAGGTGTCTGGAAAGTACTGGAGTCCACATGGATGGACACCAACTGGATATGGGTGAGGGTTGCTGGAATATATATATATATATATATATTAATACAAAGAGAGAGAGAGAGAGAGAGAGAGAGAGAGAGAGAGAGAGAGAGAGAGAGAGAGAGAGAGAGAGAGAGAGAGAGAGAGAGAGAAGGGATTGATTTAACCACCAACAACACCACACCACCACCAACAACAACACTCCTGCACGTATTACTCAGTAATGCTCACAATTGCACAATTTCCTACAACCACCTTCACCACAAATGTGACTCACCCGTTCATCTCTAGCGTCACTAACATACCAGTACTGTTCCAACACTATCATTTCCACTTTTCCAGAATTACTCCCACTGCCATCACAACCATCACCACTTAGTCTGCCAAAAATATCAAACCTAACACAACCAATATTAAAACTAGTGCGATTACCATCACTTTCTTCGCCACACCACAAATATTACTCATCCTATGCCCTCACCTTCGTACTAAAACTACTCCGACTATCCCTGTCAAGATCACCACGACCACCACCATTGCTGAAAATACCAGTTATCTCCCACCAACATCAGCACTATGATTATGTCCACCACCACCACCACCACCACCACAACCACCACCACCACCATGACACAACTAACACCAACCATAACTTCCACTGCAATAAACAACCACCCCCACCACCACCATCACCCCCACCACCACCACCACCACCACCATTACCACCACCACCATTACCACCATCACCATCACTACCAAAACTACCAGTGAAGTTTCCTGGAGGCAGACGATAATGGACACCTATGACTGACGCTGAGGTAAGAAAGGGCGGTATTACTTAATGGGTCTCGTGTGAAGTCAGCTCCACTACCTACCGCTCCAGATTATGCAAAGTGAGTAACAACAGGGGACTAAAATTGCATTACTGGTTGCAGCTATTATTGCTAACTTGTGATTCCTACCTGATTCGTTGGTGGTCATTAGCCAAGTTAAATTACAAAGATAATAATATGTAGGCAACGTAAAATATCAAATATTAACAAACGGAAGGTAAATTGGAGGAAAAATCTGATGTTGATATATCGTAAAGCCGAGGTAAAGCTGGATAATGCGCTACTTTCAACCTTCAAGTACTTCCTTCTTTGACACCTTTACCCAACCTCCTCTTTTTTACAGTTATTTTTCCGCAGTTTTTTTTCTGCAGTTATTCCAATTAATAGCTTGTATGGCACATATACAGAAGTCCTACTCTTAACTCCCCTTTATATCTCATTTATGTTCTTCACTCATGCCTCATTCCCCCTATACATACTACCCTCACCATTCTTGTTTTGCATTCCGCACAACTTAAACCCATCCGCTTCTCACCACTATCTTTCAAGGTCTCTCACCGCCTCTACCCTTCGTCTATCACCACTTTTGCCTTTGTCCATCACCATTAGAGTGTACCAGCTAAGTAAACGCTAATATTGATTGGAAAGCCTCCATTTTCTAATATATATAGGCTATACTTTATTTTGTTACATAGCCTCCTAAGCTCTATAGTATACAAATAATAAATATATTTTCATACTACTTTAGATACAGGTATAACTTAGTAAAATATGCTTTGTTATACATCGATATGGCAAATATTATGTAATAAGTTTTGTTTATCTTTGTCGGAAGTATTTTCCATGCTGATTTGATGCGTCTTTTCAAGTTATTATCCGTTCTAAAGAAAGAAATGGAATAATCACAGACAGTGTCCAACATCCAGGCTTGTACTTTTATGTTTATTCTTGAAGATAAGCAAGCATGTAAGTGTCTGTAAGCGGGCCTGGGTGTATGTGTGTGTGTGCATGTGTGTATAGTGTCTACGAAGACATTCTTTTTGGTCTGTGTAAATACAGTCATCCAGGTAGGAGTAACTTACGGCCTTAGCAACGAACACCACTTGATCATGAGCATATGCAACCAACTGTACCATCAACATTACAACACCTATGTCTCTGTCTGTGTTATCATTGTTTGTCTGTTTGTCTGTCATGCTGTCCTCACAAAATAGTAACTAAGACCTCATTTCAATTCACCTCACAACTAACTCCTCTAACACAAGCTTCACCAAACACGCAAAACTCTGTATATATCCCAATTATATTACGCTGGTAACTTCTTGCATGTACTCCTAATACTCTCACACGCTCTCAACACGCAAGCAACTCCACACGTATTATTCTCCTTTCGTAACATAACAACCCAAGTGTATATATATAATGGAAGTGGATGTCTTGCCCCACTTGTTGAGGCTGACGTTTTGCATAATAATTGACAACTTGTGTTCTCTCACCACTATCTAAATCTTTACTCGTGGAATATGGTACATTTGTATTGTATATGTGTATTTATTTTGTATATGTGTAAATATTTATTGTATATGTGAATTTATTTATTGAATATGTGTCTTTTTTGTATACGTGTATTACATATGTGTGTTTATATTGTATACCGGTATGTGTATTTATTGTATACGTGTATTTATTAATTGTATATATGTATTGTATATGTGTATTTATTTTGGTGGTCATGGAATGTTAACTGGTGATGCCTAAATTCTTTTAAAATTAATTCCGTTTATGGGCAGAGATGATACTATTTACGCCTGGTCATTTCAGCATCGAGGTGCCTATATGCATATGATACCAGTGTGTCAGTAGCTTATATTCCCCTTGTGTAGTCGTTGGTGGAAGCTGTTTGTGGTGAGTGAACCGGACTAGGAGGAGGAGGTGGATGATGAGGAGGGTGAGGTGTTGGTTGTGGTGGAAAGAGAGAGAGAGAGAGAGAGAGAGAGAGAGAGAGAGAGAGAGAGAGAGAGAGAGAGAGAGAGAGATATCGTGCCATGTCCGGGGTCAGGCACAGATTGAGGTTTCAAGTACGGTAACGCGTGCGAGAGAAAGTGAGTAATAATTGCGTGTGAGAGAGAGAGAGAGAGAGAGAGAGAGAGAGAGAGAGAGAGAGAGAGAGAGAGAGAGAGAGAGAGAGAGAGAGAAATAGAGAGAGAGAGAGAGAGAAATAGAGAGAGAGAGAGAGAGAGAGAGACTATACTTAAACACCCTTTGGTTCACACACACACACAGACATAGACTGACACAGACACACGCACAAGCTCACACTAACTCATCACGCTATTTTACGAAAGGCAAGAAAACCCTGCTATCAAAGCGACTACATCACAGTACATACATACATTACGACCAAGCCATTGCACTGTGATGTACTGTACTGTACTCCCTGCTTAAGTAAGTATGTAAGTAAGTAAGTGTTGGTGTATAGCTGAGGTGGTTGTAGTGGTGTAATGGGGGATGTTGGAGTGGTAATGGAGGTGGTAATGGGGGAGTGTAATGTAATGGGCCTGACTGGTGGTGATGGAGGTGGCAGTTGTGCTTAGTGTCCAAAATATAGTAGTAAATGGTAGTCTATGTTGTTGTTGTTGGTTGTTGTTGTGGTTAGTGTTGTTCTTCTTCTTTCTGATTAATGGTGTTAGGTAATGGTAGTCTGTGTTGTTGTTGTTGTTGTTGTTGTTGTTGTTGTTGTTGTCATGGTGTTACTCTTGTTGTGGTTAGTGTTGTTGTTCCATCTGATTAATGGTGTTAGGGAATGGTTATGCTACTTTTCATGTTGACGATGGTGATGGTGATGGTGATGGTGATGGAAGTAGTATTGGCCGCAGAAATTTCGTGACAGTGCAAAGCTATAGTTGCTGTGATGGTGTTGATAATGACACAGATAATAGGTATACTAATGATAATGCTATTCTTAATGGTAGAAGTAAGGATAGTCAATGTGTTGTTGATGATGATGGTGATGGTACTCATAGGGAAATACTGCTGATGATAATAGTGGTAAAAATTAGTGGTAAAAAAAAAATAGTGGTAAAAAATAATGAAAGTTTTTGAATTGTAATTGTGACAGTAATGACACGATTTCCGGAATGGTGTTGTCAAATATTATGGTTTATTTATGGTAAGAGTAAATATGGTGATGATGATGATGATGATGTTGATGATGACATGGCTAGAATAATCTACCCACCACAAGCTTAATGATAATAGTCATATTTTTAATAATGTCTGCACAGAAGGATAAACAATGAAGCTAGGATTACCCGAAGATTATACACATACATTGTGAGGATCAATGGGAGTGAGAGTGATGGCAGATAAGGATGCATGTGTATATGGATATTGAATTTCATAATGATACAGTATAGGTGCTCCCACTGTGTTGGTGAAATCATACTGAGTGTGGTTGTACAGTAAGTGCAAGACTGGGAAAAAAAATCTTATGGTAGGGATATTGAAAGTAAGTGAAGTTCGGAGAGAATGTGTAGTATAGAGATGATAGTGTGGCAAAAGAGCTGTAGTAAGCACCTATGATTTTGTTGGCTGCATGGAAGGTGGAGTATGGAGCTAGATATGAAAATGATTATTGAGGAGGTCTAGCATAGAGTTGGTGGTATCAGGTGGTGGTGGTGGTAGCAGGGAAGTGTAATATGGTGATAGTATAGTGTGGACATATTGGTGGTGGCAGCATAGAGGTGTAGTATGGAGATGGTGGTGGAAGTGTTGGTGGTGATGTTGGCAGTGGGAGTGTCAGGGAACGGGTTGACTGCGAACCTGCAAGTCGCTCAGCGTGAAATTGAGGGAGGGGAATTACAGGTATCGAGGGAATAGTTTATGGTGAGTTTATATAGGAGTTGAATACAGAAAATGTGGGATTGCGTGTGTCTGTGTGCGTGTCTGTGTGCGTGTGTCAGTGTAGTCACAGTCAGTGTAGTCGCTGGCAGCCATTGCTCTGACAGCCAGAAACCAAAGTTGGGGGACAGATAAGAATTTACTTCGACACTTATCCATCAAATTCGACTTTAACTATGGAAGGCGCTGTCTATCTTTAGTATTAATTGTTTTTAAGCATTCCCTGTCATGCTGTAGATTATCAAGGGATCGCTAATAATCGCGAGTCAGGTACAACAAGTCAGTTAATATATAATATGCATATAGTTTTCTGTTTCTTATTGTCGTGGGATTTTATTTTGTTTGTAAAGCTGAGCTCGGACTTTCGATCCTGTGTTTGTGTTCACAAATTAAAATTACATGTCACCCCTTTTGTCTATGGGTAGTGAAGGGGGTCGTTTTTTGTTCGAATACTGGAGTGCTAATGATTCCTCCATATTATGCCAGGAAACAAAATCCTTACCAGATGAGACTAGGGGATATGTGTTTTTGACAGGGTTTAGAAGGCAACGGAAGCTCCAATTTGCCCACAAAAGGTTACTAAGTCTTCCCTTCAACTATAATAATAATTAGTACTGGAGACTCAAATAATGGTTCATATTTATAATTATACTAACGAAAAAAATTCTTAGTCAATTACAAAGTTTTCTGCACATTTATGAATACAGTAATACAGACCGAGGGAAACAAGTGTATATTTCATTAAGGGAACTGGGCGGACTGACGTGTGTTTTCCTGTATACATCACTGTTATGGGTACAGATTACTTATTATTATTATTATTGTTAGCTGTACTCATGTGGTTTGTTTTCCCTCACACACATATATATATACACACACGACCATTAACGTTATGAGTTGTTTATGACTTTTACTACGGCAACAACAACAACAACAAGGCATCCGTAACCATCGTCCGTGTCATGATTACCGTAACGAGACACAAATGCTTCAGATCAGAATCGCCACCGAACTTGCGGCGAGTTTTGTTTTCCTCAAGCCGACACGGAAAGAGAGAGACGAACGAACATAAGGTAGAACATTAGCGGAAACAAGGCAGATAGTATTATCCTCAAGTAGTGAAAATAAGGCATGTAGAATTATCCTCAAGTAGTTAAAATAAGGCATGTAAAATTATCCTCAAGTATGGTAGTGAAAAAAGTGATCAACAGAAACATAATGACATTGTAGTCTAGTGGCATTCAGAGACCGCAAACCTCCGCCAAAGTCTTGAATTCACATCTACCGTCAGAGTCAACCCAGTCTGTATGTCTGTGTTTTACAGAGAGAGAGAGAGAGAGAGAGAGAGAGAGAGAGAGAGAGAGGAAGTAATCACGTAATCACCACCTAGATTCATGATAACACCTCCTAAAGAAAAGGGAAGACAAACAGTCATAAAGAGTTGGATATGATAGAAGAGGAGGAGGAGGAGGAAGGAGGAGGAGGAGGAGGAGGAGGAGGAGGAGGAGGAGGAGGAGGAGGAAGAGGAGGAAGGAAGAGGAGGAGGAGGAGGAGGAGGAGGAGGAGAAGGAGGAGGAGGAGGAGGAGGAAAGAAGAGGCTGCATGATGAGTTGAGGGCAGGGAGGAATGGAAAGTATTAGGTAGGAAGCGATGAAGGATGTATTGTATATTTTGTGATTATATGTTTTGGGA
Organism: Petrolisthes manimaculis; assembly: GCA_034508575.1. Classification (NCBI taxonomy): domain Eukaryota; kingdom Metazoa; phylum Arthropoda; class Malacostraca; order Decapoda; family Porcellanidae; genus Petrolisthes; species Petrolisthes manimaculis. Next base: position 11,138 of record JAWZYT010002714.1, read on the forward strand.
GTAGGATGGTCTGAGTAGCGAAATGTTTTGGAATATAGAATGAGTAATACTCTGGGAATGAGGGTAAATAATACATGAGAGAGAGAGAGAGAGAGAGAGAGAGAGAGAGAGAGAGAGAGAGAGAGAGAGAGAGAGAGAGAGAGAGAGATGGTGTGGGAACTTGGGGTGGGTTTATGAATACAAGGATGGCTGGAGATATAAAGAAAATTGTAACAGAGAAACATAAAAAATAAGATGAATAATGGAGAAGGATGAGGAGGGAAGAGAAGAGAGAGGATGTGCTGATTGGGAAGATGAGGAAGGAGCAAGCATAAAAACAGAGCGGGACTGGCTAGGTGAGTGAATCAGACGAGTTCCTTGCACAAATCCATCACTGGTACTTTATTGCTATTCTTGGCTGTCTGAGCGATCACCCAATGCATCATCTTAACACTTTAGTATTCTAGGGTGCATTTTGCGAGAAGCAGCACATTCACGCCTTTCGAAGCCTGTACAGTTACTCAAATTTCCATCGACCACAGTTTGCGTCGCCAGGCTTGAAGTGTGAAGCAGAGAATACCGAATTGGGATATTACACAAACTTCACATCATCATCATCATCATCCTTCTTCATGCAGCCCTAACCAATGCAGTCTCTATCCATTGTAATCTGTAAGTACCTATCAGTCACTTTACATATTTTACTATAAATAGTGATATAGATATTTTCCATTTATTTGTATTACTGTTATTCTCTTCATCAATATTAATGTTTTTGACGTTTTCATTAGCAGGTTGCTAGTATGATATATGCTACTCCTTTTCTTTATATTTCATCTCAGTTGGAGGGCAAATACTCACTCACAGTGGAGTTCCAAAATTAATAAACAATCATTATGTATATACGTATCCAGACAACATTACATCTTCACGGCCCAACTCCATCATTAGACCAATTTTCATTCCTCTTCTAAACTGGCCAATTATCTCAGTGGGGGCGACCAGGGTGCTGATAAGGGGCTGAACACATGTTGACCCCATCTCCAGGTTCTCTCTTTACCTCACTCTCCCTTCCTTCCTCTTCCTCTACCTCCTCATTTTCTTTCATTTATCTTTACTTCCTTTCTTTTCAATTCCTCTCCCTTTCTTTTTCTTTTCTCTCCCTTTCCTGCACTTATTTAATTATTACTTTCAATCTCTTTCATTCCTTTTCTCCTCCTTCCCTATATACACTTCATCCATTCTTCTAGCACATAATATCTTCTTTAATTCCTTCACTCCCACACCCTTTCCTTTCTCTCGACCATTACTAGTCTTATACGCTATATATTTTGTTTTTTTATAGCGAAATTCACAATCATCACTGCCCTCCAATTCCACTAAGTCTCTCACACCAACATGCCATAAAAAAACTCAGCAGTTACACACATAACCTGAACGTAAACGACTGCAAATATCTCCATCCCTCGCCATAAAAAGACCTCATCCTTCCGTTTTCCGTAACACGACAAGGACTGCCCATAAAAATCACCAAGACACTCAAATCTATTCCTCTACCCCAACCCCAACGAGTGATTACGAAGACATGTGTTTTTTTGTTATTGTTTTTATTTTATATTTTTTCTCCCGAGTCAATCTCAGAACAATCATCAAGAATTAAGTGTGTACATTAACCGTAAATATATGAAAACGTCAGTAAAGTATTAGAAAGCTTCAACTAGATATATATAATTCAACGAATGAGCATTTCCACCACAAACCATCACCACTTCCACACAAAAGAGACCATTCAGTTCACGACCAAACTCCCACACTACACACCAATTCACAACCACACTCCACACGCGAACCCTGAGTATGCACATTAGCTCACCACAATGTTCACCACACCATCATCACCACCAACACCACCATCACCACCACCACCACCATCTTCCCTGGCACCACCACAACCACAACCATCACCACCACCACATCATCTCACCACAACCACAACCATCACCACCATCACATCATCTCACCACCATCATCACCACCACCACCACCACCACCTTTCCTGTCACCATCACCATCACCACCACCACCATCATCACCACCACCACCTTTCCTGTTACCATCAGCATCATCACCACCACCACCACCTTCCCTGGCACCACGCTCCACCTCCTACAAAGCACCTGGGCCACATGTTGCTCTGAGATGGTCCAGAGGCGTGTTTTAACGGCACGCTGGCTCAAGTAACAACCAGTCACGGGTCCTTGCATATTCACTTGTTACACACACACACACACATACACACATACACACACACACATACATACACACAAATACATACACATACACACACATACATACATACACACACCTACATACACACATACACATACACACACACACACACACACACACACACACACACACACACACACACACACACACACACACACACACACACACACACACACATACACCTGTTCTACATCTGCAGGAAAATGGCTGTTGAAAATGAAACCCCACTGACAAAACTAAATCTTTAATCTCACTTTAAGCTGGGACATTATTACATTTGCAAGTCTTGTAAAACCATCCCTGCTGCTTCATCTTATATATCTGTTCTAAATTTATACAGAGTTACAAGGAGTTCGAAACAAAAAAGACATAACTTTTTTTGGCCTGACTGTACCACCTAATATCACGCCTATCCCCCATATCATTACCTTCCATTTCCTCGTGTTCCATATCCTATCCCTCTACTTGTCCCCAATTTCCGTCCTCTCCCGGTGTCCTACACGTTCTATCTATACACTTGTGCTTGTCGTTCATGCATGTTCTCTTTCTCGCTCCACGCGGGCTTGTCTCCTGCTTACTTTCCTTCTACTTCAAGGATGCTTATTCCATATATCTATAATACTCAATATATTGTCAGGCTGAATATAATGTTTCAGGTAAATTTCTCTATTGTCCATTATTATTATCATTATTATTATTTTTTTTTTTTTACACGGTCTTTCTCTTAGTCAGGTGACAATTGTATGTGAACATAGTATCGGTTTATGTGCGTATATTCGTTCGTGTGTATTGTTTGCATGTGTGTGTGTACTTAATAAACGGAACAAAAAATAATGGTGTTGTTATGAGAGAGAGGGAAGCGTAGAGGGGCGCAGTGAATGAGTGAAGGGTGTGAAGGAAGGTGGAGGGGTACAGCACGTCAAGAGGGTGGCCAAGGGGTGTGGGAGGTGTGTGGATTGCTGCGGTGGGGGAGTGGAAGGATGTGGTGAGCGGTTGAAAAGGTGCAGACTGGGCCGTGTGGTGGGCAGGAGGAGGGGTGCAGTGTGTGTGTGTGTGTGTGTGTGTGTGTGTGTAAACAGAGGGGTGTAATGTGTTTGAGTTAGGTGAGAAACTACTGTGTGAGTGGAGTGTGATAGAAAAGTGACTTTAATATGGAACGTTGGCAATTAAATATATGAGAAATTAGACTAGTATATTTAGCTGGCGCTTCCAATCTCTTGTTTGTAGTCAGTCTCGTGAAAAATAAAAATAGATTATAAGGAAATGAGGAAAAGGTATTTACAGATACTGCTTCCATTCTTTCAACAGTTATCAAAGTATACTACTTTCATTCTTGAACAACTGTACGTTGTGCTGCAAAACAGTATTGTTAGGTGGATGGAGCTGCAGTGGTCAGATCTACGAACACCTTAATGTTAGCAGCTGAGGTAGATAAAAGTAGGAGTTAAGTGATGGCCATAGAGGAAGGCAGGCAACACTGACTCTTATCCTCTCTAGAAATATGGTTGGTGGTGCTTGAGTTCTCACGCCTTGCTCTCGTAAAAGTGGCCTTAGGGAGCAACACAGTGGTATGCTGAAGGTAACAATACGGACCAGAATTGTAGTAGGGGGTGGGGAGATTGTCGACTCTAAGTGTGTATTTGTCGTTTGCGTTGGTGGATGACGGAGATGCCGCAGAAACCATGAACAAACAAATGGGCAAACGAGCTTGTGGTTGCCACTGTTAATTATGTCGTTAGAGAAGGTGGGGAGTGACTCCTGCCAGCTGCGTGAATCCCCCTCTACCTGTTGAGTGTCCCTGCTTGCAACTATTCCCTTTTTATAACACTTCCCTAACAGCTATACTTCCCTAACTTCTATACACTTCCCTAACAGTTACATTTCCCTAACTGCTATGCAATTCCCTAACTGCTATACTATTCCTTAATTAACTGCTATACACATCTCTTACTGCTATACATTTCCCTAACTGCTATGCATTTTCCTGACTTCTATACATTTCCTTAATTGTTATACACTTTACTGACTGATATTTTTTCCTAACTGCTAAACTTCATTAACAAGCTAAAACCTCTCTAGCTTCTCAAACTCCCTGCCTGCTAGTGCTACTCACTCCTGTTTGCTACATCTTCCTGCTTGCTACACCTTCTTGGCAACTTTCCCTGCTCATTATATCTCCATACTTGGTAGTTCTAAACACCAATGCATCTTATACTCCCTGCTTTAATGTTCCTCACATTTATTATATGATTATCGCCTTTCAATCCTTGGGCTATAGTCGTCAACAGTTCTATCCTCATCAGAGGTACACCAGCTCACCAAGCTATACAAATTATGTACAGGACATTTTGATAAAATGGAATCTGCTATTTGACTCGTGTTGTGTGAGATGGCTCAATTAACAACTCTCGGGATTCAAATTTCTCAGCAAAAATAACTTGGGCAAGGCTAGAAAGATAGCACAGTAGTGGAGACAAGTATACTTCGAGTGAGATTAAAAATTAAAATTGTTGACGCTTACCATCTACAGACTTCTGAGTATGTGGAGACACTGGTTTTATATTCAGGTTACGCTGTCTTGGATTTATGTGAGTTACAGTTACATGCAATGGATTGTTACATAGTAATTGTGAGTGATAGCAGCGTACGTTTACTCCATAACAATGTCTCATACTTTCCTCAATACTTTATGTCAGAGAAGAAAATCACAATGAACACTTGTCAATCAATCAGTCACCATCTCCATTACAAGATTATCCACCGTTTGTTGAGGGATTCACTCAAGGAAAGAACACTTCCTTCAGTTAAAGATGTGCCATATGTTACAATACCCTCCATAATTGGCTACATTCTCAGTGCAAGTAACTGTACGTGTGTAATGCATCATATAAAGTCAACATTGCACATTTATTAGATAAAAGAAAATTGCCAGACATTACGCTCAGCAACTGCTTCCTCCCTGATAATAATATAAATCAATCATTAACGAGAAATCAAACCACCTCCATGAACTAGAAATATTGGAGCATGATTGGAACTTCCTAAAACTCACAATAAAACAATCCTTCTATAACAGATCATTTGGGAATTTATGATTCTGTAATAATATTAAGCTGAGAGGTTATGGAAGAACCAAATTATCACACAGTACCGTGGGATAACTTGCTCAGGTTATGGAAGATGAATAGACAAGATCTCCAGACTCTATCCACAAACATATTTACTCAATCAAAAAGTTATCATTGGTAGCGATAAAGTTGTCTGCCGTTACACTTCAAGAATTCCAGTCCGTATCACTCTGGGTCTTAGCTCTGGTTCCTGGCTCCGTCAAATGAGCAAAACTTTGTAATGCATTGAATAGTGTGGGAGCAAGGACACCTCATCCCTATATACCTCATGCATTCACACCAGCCATGATTGGACAGACGTTACTGAGATTCTCCCACCAGATATGAAAGTCCTCCCGGTGCCTGATTACAGACCAGACACAACATCCAAATCCCTCAGGATCCCACGGACATTCGAGAACTCCTTATGATCCTTCGGTGAATGGAGTAACGTGAATTTATGAGATCGACGTAACCTACAAGAAAAATACAGTGTTTGATCAGGGCGAACTTTATTATTATTATTTTATGTATTACTTCAGACATATTAAAAAAAAACTTTAAGCGTTTTATTCATCTCCACACGTTTCATATTGTCAGGAAGAGCACTAAAAAGATATACAGTAGACATTCGAAGTTTGATTCTTATTATTAAAGAGTTGATCACGCGCCCATCTAGGCAGGACAAGAGCTAAATAAAACCTCCCCTCAGCCCCATCCATCCTTGTTATACTATCACGGTGGTTACCAACAGTCACGGTGATCCCCGACCATCACAAATCACAGAAGGTAAAATTAATACGTGAGAAAAATATAGCTCCTCATACGGGGACCTCACCAATCACTCACTTCCTCCCTCAAACCCTTAACAAAGGAACATCCATCGTAATTCGGCGACAAAGGATCCATAAAATATCGCCTCCTTCTATAACACCTGGCGACACAACAACAACACACCCTTCAAGGCCCTCCAGGGTAATGGTGTTCTCGGACAGACGACAAACCAACCAGCTCAGGCCTATACTATATTATCTCTCTCTCTCTCTCTCTCTCTCTCTCTCTCTCTCTCTCTCTCTCTCTTGCCTTCAGCATCAGTTGAGTCTCAGATCTTGCAGCGGTATGGAAGGAGGAGGAGGAGGAGGAGGAGGAGGTGGTGGAGGAGGAGGAGGAGGAGGAGGTGGTGGAGGAGGAGGTGGTGGAGGAAGAGTAGAAGGAGGATGGAGCGAAGAAGGATGAGGCGACCGGAGGAGGCTATATACAAGGAGCGTAGGATGGCCACACCTCCCTGGGAACAATTGAGGGGATATTCCAGCTCAACTCGTGACTCCGTGCACTTTTACCTCACATTTCTTTTACAGTCCATCCAGGGAAATACATAGCCTCGAATTTTCTTCTTACGAAAATCTCTCAGTTTGATAAGGGAACAGCATAATCCCAGTGAGTTTCCCAGCACCCGGTGAAAATAGTGTATGTAATGGGGATAGTTCTCCTGTCAAAGTACTCTTCTAGTCAATCTTTCGGTTTGTGGTGGACCGTCATGAAGGAGGAGTGACTTGGTAATGTTTTGGAAGAAGCTGAGTGTTGTGTATGAAACGAGGGTGAAGACAAGGATGACCACCTGGACGAGTACTGCATGGCGGAGGTTAAGAAAGAGAATTATTCCTAGAACGAAAAGGAGAAGAAACACAAGAAAAACAACACGCACATAATTTTGAGCGAGCACAAGCAAGTGAATATGCAGAGAACTAATGTATATAACTATAACAATATAAATAAAAGATGGATAAATCACCAAGAATTTAAAATCCAAATGCAAAACCAGGAACAAGGTGAGGAGAAAATGAGTTAATATAGTGAAAAATAATCGACTAAGCTATAGCCCAAAAAAAGTACTGGGGTGAGAGCACACAGTGGCGGAGACTCGGGCACCTCGCTACTATTTACGAGGACCAAAACAATAACTTCCTCCCCAGCTGGTAATTACAGGCGCTGATGGAATATCGGGGGGTCCCTGAAAAGCCGTTCCTCAAGCACCTGGAACCCCTGAAGTCTTCTCTTATTTGCTCCCGTCTCGCTCAATTTGCTCGCACGTCCTGTGAAAAATCGCCGGTCTTGGGTACCAAATAGAATGTTGTGGGTGTGTGTATGTGCAGAACTTATTGTCGACTCGAGAGGGTGAGAGAGTGTGGTGAGTGAAGGAAAGTTGAAGGAGGAAGGGAGAAGACGGAGAGTATAAGAGATGGATGATGGAAAGGATGGGAAGGAGATAGATTTTTGGAGAGCATGCCGGTGGATGGGGATGGAGAGTAAAGAGTCAGGTGGTGGTCAAGGAGAGAGGAGGGTGGTAGGTGAAAATAGATAAATATGAGATGAAGTGGGAGAATGATTTATAAACGGAGAGCATAGAACATAATTAGACAATAATATGTTTCTTCACAACGGTTGATTGACTTAAGTAATATGGGACAATTAAGTATTCCCATATATATCATTGTCATTATCCTGTTCTTTAAAAGTGGTCCCTTAAATATATCCCCAGGAACTCAGCAATTGTCAGTACATACTAGTTATTGTTAGAGAGTCAACAATTACAGCTGCTGCTCTGTTATTAAAACCCATATATAACAAATGCGTTACAGCTCTCAAGATCTATCTCTGTCCTCTCTCTCCTTCAGGAAATATAACTCACTCCAGTAATATCATGAGTGCTATTATTTTGTCTATGCATAAATGTTTACATAACGTGGAATAAAACTCTTAATATTCAGAGGACTATTCTGCATGTATAAATTCTTCACGGTTTAGAATGGAATAAGTGATATTACCTCCAAGGTGTGGCTGTGGTTGCCTCTGTAAACATGAAGTGACTTCACTGCTGAGAAAAAAATTCGTGTTGTTGTTGCATTTAACTAAGTCTGTATTCAAGTATATCAGGGACATTTGTAATGTTCAAAGCCACGATGCATAAAGATAGGACAGACTTTCGTTGTTTATTTTTTTCATAAATTGTAGATAAAAAACAATTTCATGCTAATTCAAGCGTAGTTCACATTCTTATTTGAGATAAAAAGCGAGCAGAATAACTTATACCTTCTGACTTTTCAAAGACCTTCGAAGCACGGGTAAGATATCTTCTGAAACTGTACACTTCGGTAGCTACGAAGAACGTGAGTTGTTAATCGAAATTTACTTCTGAGTTGTCTTAGTAATAAGTAGTTGGTGTTAATGGCCCGTCTTGGTTCCATCAAAACTCTCCCTTTGAAAATAGGCACGAACTTGAACAACAAAAACATGTTTTTACCTTGTACTGCAGTCTTAATCTCTTGCAGCGTGATGTAGTAGGTACATACATACCACTATATTTTTCTCTACCAGTAATATCTCATTTTAACTTTCCTGATGTACAAGAGGATCAGGGATTGTGATTCAGTTGTCTTCATTATTCTATGAACGCCTCGAGGGATATCTGGCTTTCTTAACCTTTCAACACAGTACAGATGATGATGAGTAGGTTGTGCTTAATTAATTATATACTTCATTAGGAGTATTCATTAGTTAATTTATCCTACCGACATTTCTCCGAATTTTAAAGACCCCTTTTGCTAAATAAATTAGACAGATAAGTTAGGAACTCACTATGTGTCAACAAATTCACAGATCAAAATCAAGGAAGCTGGACTCATCAGCTACGCAAATCTACAATGCATCATAATTACTTCCAAACTGGTCACTTTTTCCATTAATTTGGTGTTCTATACCTTTTCTTTAAGTAAGACCACAATGTGTAAACAATATAATGTCTGGAATATAATACTGTAGTCTACATACTGGTACTCTATCCTAATCTGCATAAAAATATGCATTTCCTGCGTGAAATACGAATAACTTGATGGCAATATGGTTGAAAGAATGGCTGGTAGCGTAGCACTTCCCTATGCATCCGAATATACCCATGCAGTTGTAAAGGTTGATCACTTACCGTGTGTTTCTAAGATGAACTTCCCTGAGAGTAGACACACGGTCAGCGTCCTTAATTTCTCAGGTGTGAGACGTACGAGCTCCCAGTGCATGCGAGACTTTAATTGCAACTTACGAGATGAAGGACCAAATCGTGAACGGCTCGGGTAATGAGCATCTCAAGACTACGACCTGGCAGCAATGTATGACTGATACTGAAAAGGTCAGTCAGTGCATTTCTTACAAGCTGATGTTCAAGGCTGTTGTTAATTGTAGTTAAGAAAATTATTAAGTCTAAATATCAGAGAAAATTTTACATATAAAAATAAAAATTATTAACACATGTATTTACCCTCACTCCAACATTTACAGACTGTGCCACTCTAACACACACACGCACACATTGCCTACACACACACACAACATACACACACACGTCCCAGGCTGCAGATTAAGATAGTAATTTACAAAAAGCTATTTACCAGTGGAGTGGCTGGCTGGCTGGGTGACTGGCTGAAGGTCTTCATCAGGACGCCACACAGTTACCTCGACAGTCTGGATTACCCTCGCTGAGTGATGAGTTGGCCGGGGTAATTTAAGATAAAAGTAGCTTCAAAACAAAAATGACCAAACAACCAAGCATTATCCATTGTAATTACTGTAATTTTTTCCATGTTGTTTATATTTAAAACGGGAAAACATCTTAGTGAATTATAAACAATAACGGGTCGACATAAATCTCTGGCAAATCTGAGTAGAAAATTAAGGATTTAAATTCGTGAACGTCGACTACATTGTGCCTTTATTAGATTTTTGGTGTTGGTGAGTTGTATCTGGGAATGCCTATTGTAACTAACCTATACCTACCGTCTAAGGGAAATTGAGGCTGCATAACCTCGTGTTTTTAGTAGTACAGTCAGTCCCCCTTGCTTGATTTGTAAACCCTGTGCACCAGACATGATTCCATCTATTATCACTAAGTACTGAGATCTTTTTTATATATTCCGACAGGTAACTTTGGTGGACGGGTGTAGTAAATAATATAATATACCGGTATGTATATATTGTCTGGAACAGGAATGAAGGAATGAGAACTACGAATGTAGTAGAGATATCGAAGACGGTGTAAGAAAGGAAAATACAGTAATACGGCAACGTAATGAACACAATGATGAGACATATGAAGTGATAACTGTAATGGTGAATGAGATACAGGGTAGGAGAGGGCTAGGAAGACCACAGAGAAGTGAATGAACTGTTTCTGGAAGAACTAGAAAGACAACATTTGGCAGAGAATAATGCTGACAGAAACATTGACCACAGAATATAAAATTGAGAAATTATGTATAAAAAAGAAAGAATGAAATACTATACTCACATGTAAGTTGGTGATGTATACATGCAAACTACAATATAATGTGAATAATTTGAGGGGTTTATGTTATCAAATCTACAGTTATAAGGAGCGAGAGCAAAACTTAAAAAGATGGAAAGTATGAAAAAAACAGAAAAAACAAATAACCTTGAAACTGTTATATTCCTGAGCCTCGGACTGAGTGGAACATGATAACAGGCGGTCACATTCCGTAGACTTTAATATAAACTATATAATTATCTTGTCTCGACATTCAGTTTTCAATGTTACCAACTACTTTATGCTTTTAGACCAAACAACACGTGTACATAGATAGGCCTGACAGAGTGGTTTAATCTGGAGCCCAGCGCATTATACTCAATCTTAGTTGGTTTCTGGAGCTCCAATTCATATTCCATGCAAAAATGTTGTGAATAAATAATGATGCTAGTTATGATGACAGCTGGTCCATGATGATCACCTGCTTCTCAGTACAATAATTAACATTCGTATAATTGTCAGTCATATAAATATCATCGTGTTTCATCATACATTGTCTTTTACTTGATGTTCATTCAAGATTTAACGTGGCAATGAGGTATATAAGTCAACATGTAAGGGATGATAATAATATCCATAGTTGATTAATTTAATAAGGACACTATTCCCATTTTCTCATTCAGATGCTTCTATTAAATACCCCGGGTGGACTTGTTCGCCTACGAGTCTCTTGGTCCTCCACTCCAGCACAATAATTCCATCCCATAACTTCTTGCCGACCCTGCCTATTACTTCCTTTTATTGCCGACAAAGGAAGGACTCAGCCACCGCCTTCGTCAGACGAGGACACGACTACTGCTGGCTTATAGACGGAGCCCTACGCCCCTCCTCAGTCTAGATGAAGGACAAAAGAGTGGAGGTGGAGGTGGAGGTGGAGGTGGAAGTGGAGGTGGAGTGGTTAAAGTTAGTTAGTTGCATCAGAGTTAAGGTGGTAATTATTTTTTCTTTTTTGATACATTGTAGTGCCATGATTCCTCCAAAGTATTCTAGGAAACAGGACCAGAAGGGCAAAAATAATAGTGTTTTGTTGCTTGGCATAGTTTGGATGATTCAGTTGCTCCAGATTTACCAACACAGAACTTCCCTCCTTAAGTGCTTGAATCCTATTTGTGATAAGAGTCCATTACATATCATCGTTGTTGTTTTATCCGAGGCATTTTCCTTTCCCATAACCGAATTCGTGTTCTCTGATAATAATAGTGGGGTTTTGTTATCTAAATGAAGTGTTTGTGGCAATAAAGTAGGGATGAAAAGACGTATAATCAGATCGACTATGGATAATGATAAAGAGGGAGTAAGGAAGAGAGGAAGAAAAAACAAATAATTTGAAACAACAGGAAACAGGAAATATTAAATTACCACACACACACACACACACACACACACACACACACACACACACACACACACACACACACACACACACACACACACACACACACACACACACACAAAGCCAGGTATTAATCTTATGACAGTCAGTCGGGCAAACAACACCAAACAGCTATCATATATACAGTTAAAAACCACTAATGATGTCGGTGATTTGTAGGCTATTGACGGCTCCTAATTAGTGTGTCAGGAATCAGACCACCTAAGTCCTAAGATGAACTGGTGTGTTTTTGTCGCTGTTTGGAGGAATATGTAGGCCAAATTCGCCAACGAAATCCTACGCCAGACGCTTGATACGTGTGAACAGTGGTGTTGTTTTTCTTGCGAGATTCATGATGTGAAAATTCAGTGGAGGTGAGTGTTGTTGGTTGTGTTGTTGTTATGGTTGTGTACATTATGATTAAAGATTCACTTGTTTATCTCAGGTGAAATAATATGAGGCAAAGGAGTCTGTGTTTCTTCGTTCCATTAGACTGGAAGATAATTAATATTTTTTTTAGTAAAGTGTGTGTTCTGACAATATCATCAGCTCCATTGCCAAATCATCCTCATCCCACAATCAAGTTGACCACGTGGAAGTCAGACAGATAGCTTAAATAGTTTTGTATCGCTAAAGGCTGACGATGAGATGCTTTTTCTCCAACAGAATCTCTTGATAAAGCTTAGGTGGGGTTGGCGTTGGATTGTTGTGTTAACTAAGGAGTCGTTTGTCACATTTAGAGCGTGCAAAAGTTCACCGTATAGTTGGAGGGAGAGACAAAGTAGCTTCTGCATGTGCTCGTGGTCTGAAGTGGGAACATTGCTATGACATTCATCAAAGTTAATTTTTACAAGTTTGAGTATTAGTGTACTGTACACAGCTGTGTACATATGTGTGTGTGTGTGTGTGTGTGTGTGTGTGTGTGTGTGTGTGTGTGTGTGTGAACTGGTAATTTGTATGTGGACACTCGATTGATAAACATGATATTTACATATCTCACATGAGAAAAATGCGGACACATCAGAATACCTTTTCTTGAGGTTTTTAAATTTAGTAGTAATTATAAGAAGGAATTATTGTCAGTGTGGTGTAAATATAACTAGAGAAACCTAGTTCATATCCCGGGGAGGATCAAGAATGAGAAAATGATACAGGGAGAAAGAGAATTAGAGAGGAACTGAGGTGAATTACAGATCGGGTGAGGAGAATTAAATGGCAAGCAAGGAGAATTAAAGGTTGGATTGAGCGTGGAATTAATTGAACACGTGTTAACTACAAGGGTTATGGTTACTGATATTGATTGTCTTATGAGGGGAAGACAGGAATGGAGGAGGACAAGGAACAAGAGATTGGAGAGAAGGGGAGGAGAAAAGTGGACGTGAGAAAGGTATAATAATGACAAGGGAAGAAAGGAAAGAATGAAAGTGAAATTTTATAATGTCAATTTTCCTTTCAATTTGACAGTTACAGCTCCTTATGGTGAAAATTGAACCATTGTCTCTGCGAAGAATGAAACAAAAGGTTTAATTATTCATTTATATACTCATTTTCCCATAATTAACTTACGGTATAAAATGGAATCTTCGCTCTAGGTAGAGAGATATACAACAAGCAGCTTAAGGACCCTGTGATCGTATACGAAAATTTGAGGCTTCTGATTCTCCTGACTATGCCACAAAACAAGCTCCTTCCCTGTAGATAATGTTTCATAGCAATATTTGAAGGACTCAATTACCTCCAATTTTCTGTCTACATTACAGGGTCCCATAAAACGAGAAAATTGAGAGTGAAGGGCTGGTAACCATGTATGACGATATAGCTTTAGATAATATTATTCCTCAATATCACTTATATTACGATTCCTTTTTCTCTTTACCCCTGTCTAAAGCTTTATCCAAATTATTTCCTTCCCCTGTCCTCCACCTTCATTTCCTCTGCTCCATTTTTCCCTTCCCTTCGTTTCTTTCTCCCTTTACCAATGTCACAATAATCCACACATACATTTATTTTCCCCTTTCTCTGCTTCCCATACAATTACTAACTTTATCCATACCTTCTTTCCCCTTTTTTCTTCTCCTATATATAGTATCCTTCCCTCTCTATTAATCCCCTTCCAGCTCCTTCATCTACCCCACTTCCCTATATCCCCACTCATGTCCATCCTTCCACCTCCTACCTCCTCCTCCTCCTCCTTGCCACCCCCACATTACAACCAAATCGGGGTCCTTTTTACCCCAGCTAATAACGCGACTCGCCAGATTATCCTCGGCGCCCCAACCAAACGCTATCATTCACCACCGATTCTTTTGCCCCGCCCGATTGCGACCCGGAATTATAGGCATTATAAATCCGGCTTGGATAATGGCGCGATTTTCTCGAGACGGCAAACAAAGATCCACGATCATTGTTAAAGGTGTTTGCCAGTTGTTGTTATTAAGGAAGGAGGGGAGGGGGGACTTAGTAACTGGTGAGGGGGGGAGGGGGGACTTGGTGACTGGTGAGGGGGGGAGGAGGACTTAGTGACTGGTGAGGGTGGGAGGGGGGACTTGGTGACTGGTGAGGGGGGGAGGAGGACTTAGTGACTGGTGAGGGTGGGAGGGGGGACTTAGTAACTGGTGAGGGGGGGAGGGGGGACTTGGTGACTGGTGAGGGGAGGAGGAGGACTTAGTGACTGGTGAGGGTGGGAGGGGGGACTTGGTGACTGGTGAGGGGGGGAGGAGGACTTAGTGACTGGTGAGGGTGGGAGGGGGGACTTGGTGAATGGGATGAATGTGAGGGGGGGAGGGGGGGGACTTAGTGACTGGTGAGGGGGGGGAGGGGGGGACTTAGTGACTGGTGAGGGGGGAGGGGGGACTTAGTGACTGGGATAAGGGGGAGGGGGGGAGGAGGACTTACAGTGACTGGGATGAAGGTGAGGGGAGGAAGGGGTTATGTGGGGGCTGAGTCGTGGGTGTCATCCAGGTTGTATGTCCTGAGGCTTTGACGAACTTAGATGGGAGAACAAGTATAATCATAAAGAAAACTGTGTTGGATGAAGAAAGGGAAGGAGTGGTGTATGCAGGAGTTAGGAGAGGTGTCAAAATGTTGTGTTGAAGAGAGTGGTAGCGAGGATAAAATTTGATTAATTAAAATAAATGATATATATGTATATATATATTTTTTTTTTATGGACTAGGCAGAAGAGGAGTAGGAGAAAAAGAAAGAGAAGGAAGGGAAGAAAGAAAAACTAATGAGAAGGAGAAGGAAGAGAGGGAGAGGAGGAAAATCATATATGAATAAGTCACAAGTACACATTACTTCAGAGAAAAGACAACAAGTGTGACAGTGGTCTCAGTTGTAATCCCTAAGTTGGAAGTATCAAGTTCAACTCCTGACGAGGTCTCTATGACAAGTAATCTCTTCCTTTACTCGTGATAAGGTTGGTGTGATGGAGGGAAGATACATTTTCTCTTGTCATTCGTCGTGAACTGAATTTGAATTCAATGAATTAAGAAATGAAAACATCAACTATTATACACAAACAACAATACAAAAATATTCGCAAACGTGTACACACATACTCATGCAAATGCACAATACACGGATGAACATACCAGAACGAGTCCATATGGAAAACCATACTATTTTCCAATTTTTGTTTCTCCTGCCACCTCTGTCTCTGTCTTAGTGTCTTGTTCTTACTGTTTCCTATGTCGACTGAACTTGTCTCGTTCTTCATGATTGTGTTAATAATTTTGCCTAATCGGTTTTGTAGTGTTACATTTCCTACCACAAATGACATCTATCTCTTTCTCTCTTTCCCTCACATCCCATCATTCTTTTTGTCTCTTCGTTTTTCCCTCTCCTCCGTCACCCTGGTTCCTCCCCCAAGCGGTAGTTGGTTGGTCCCCAGCTGGTAATTGTTATGACCCCTGCGGCTGCACCTGACCTCACTCAGCGTCACCACAACACTCACACTAAATTTCCACTGAGTCCGATTAATGGCCCTGAGGGTATACGGATGTGTATGTATAGACTAAAGGGTATGAAGGCCAGGTATATGTATGTTTATCTACATAAATTAAATTAATGAATAATATATAAAACAACAAAAATGAATAATTATACGTTCTAATTCATTTAAGCTCTTGCACCTTCCTATTGACTTGTGTGGTAAAGGTATTTTTACGAGGTGATAACAAGAGGTCAGGCTCGAGGTCCTCCAAACACACGCACCAACACCAACACCACCTCCACCAAGGCGACGACGACGAAAAAAATAATAATAATAATAATAAAAAAGTTTGTTATTACAAAAAAAAATTAATTAATCAAAATATATATATATATTATTAAAAAAGAAATAATTAATCAAAATATATATATATATATATATTATTAAAAAAAAAAAAAATATTAAAAAAAAAAAAAAAAAATATTAAAAAACGACGACGGCGGCGGGGCGATGGCGGCGGCAGCGGCTGCGGCGGGGCGGCGGCGGCGGGGCGGCGACGGCGGCGGCGGGGCGGCGGCGGCGGCGGCGACGACAACGACAACGACGACCAAAATTTGTTTTTAAATAAATCAAATAAAAAATTAATAAAAAAAAAATGAAAAAAAAAGTTAATTATTTAAAAAAAAAAATAATTAATCAAAATATATATATATATATTATTACAAATAAAATAAAAAACACAAATTATTAAAAAACGACGGCGGTGGCAGCGGCGGCGGCGGCGGGGCGTCGGGGCGGCGGCGGCGGTGGCGGCGACGGCGGGGCGGCGGCGACGAAAAAAAAAAATCAATGAATAATAATAAAAAAAATCATTGTAAGACAGCATGGACCCCATAACTCTCAGCCTCTCTTGTATCGTACGGGATACGATGCTGACTACACCAACGGTGTGTAAATATTATATATTCTTGTAGAAATCGCAAGCTCCCACCACTAACCACGCTAGCTAACAATCAGGCAGTCGGTAATACTTGACAAAATAGTAGTTCACAACCAAATACACACGCAAGCATACATACACTTACCTCAAGCACACACACACACACACACACACATTTGTTAGACGAGGCAATCGAGCTCCAGCTACTCTAGGAACGTAATATATGTTATTTTCTCGGCCTTACTAACTTATTCTTGCAGGCAATTCACCCTCGAGAAATTCATTGCATAGGAAAAACATGGAGAGAGAGAGTAAGGGGATAATGACATATACTGTATACACAAAATCCTGATCACATCCACGTATTGCATATAAATGAAGAACGATAGTATCTGTGAAGAGATGCAATCCTGGATAAAGCAATATAATGTATTAGTAGACAGAAAGGACGCCGTTATGGAAAACCTAAACAAATGGAGAACTATTTATTACTACATATTGAAAGACAGACTTAAAGGTATTTGACCGAAGTTAAAAGTCGCGTCTGGTGATCGAGTTATGATATAATAAAAAAGAAAGAAAAAATCACGTGGTTAAAAAAAATGTACTTTTATCCTTGCAAGGCTGTCTGCATGGTTAATTCTATCAGATTGTTATTTGCAAGGAGTGTTTTACTAAAGTCTGCCTTACAACGTTTTTACTTTTCCATGTTCTTGATTTTCTTTATATAATTCACTCTAATATTTAAAGATGGTAAGAAGGAACAGGAGTAGTTGGAGGGAACAGAACAAACATTATTACAGGGGATATGAAAATGGTAAGAAAATAAAGAGGACAGACAGACAGACAGACAGTGAAACAGTCAAGCAAATAGAGAAAGGTAGAACCGAGAAAAGAAAAAGAGAAATCAGAGAAGGGGTTACGGAGGTCAGGCAGAACATATATATAGAAAGGTTAGGCAGAACATTATATATATATATATATATATTCCTGAGGAAATCATCAGTGAGAGAAACACGAGAAAGGTGAACAAAGATGTCCATCCAGCGGTGAAAGTAAAAAAAATATATATAAAAACCAGAACCCAGTACTGAAACAGGGAGACACGGGTGACTGAGGTCCTGACATATACACGGTTCATCACATGAGCAAAAATTGAGACAGGCGGAGCAGTCACGATCAAAAGAACTGCATCAAGTAAAAAAAAAAAAAAAAATTGAGCTGTTTGTTTCGCATAATTTTTCAATAATCATTGTGCATTAGTTTGGAAGCTGTGGTATTTAACAGACTACGTAAATTAAGAGATCAGAAGCCATGTATATCAACTTACGCAGAGAGATACACAGATGCAACAGGAACGTGCCCCTAGAGACCTCAAACCTTCCAGGGGTAATAGCAATGAATATCTCCTCCAAATGTTAGAAACGTCTATGTAAGCAGCTGATAATACAAGACGAGATAAACATTGGAAAAAAAAATCTTTATATTAAAATCAAAGCAAGCTATTATTTTGTTTATCCTTGTCACGTTTGTTACACGAGGTTACAGACGGAATGGGGTCAGACTCTTTATGTTGTGATCAAAGTGCATGGAGGTTCAAAAATGTCTCTAAACAATGCCAGTACATAGCCTAATTCAGTACAAAACAATGCCAGTACATATAGCCTAATTCAGTACAAAACAATACCAGTACATATAGCCTAATTCAGTACAAAACAATGCCAGTACATATAGCCTAATTCAGTACAAAACAATGCCAGTACATATAGCCTAATTCAGTACAAAACAATGCCAGTACATATAGCCTAATTCAGTAAAAAAAACCAATGCCAGTACATAGCCTAATTCAGTACAAAACAATGCCAATACATAGCCTAATTCAGTAAAAAACAATGCAGTACATAGCCTAATTCAGTAAAAAAACCAATGCCAGTACATAGCCTAATTCAGTAAAAAAAACAATGCCAGTACATATAGCCTAAGTCAGTAAATGATTAGACGAATTGTTCTGTATAAAAGTTTGGAGGAATTAGTCGTCCTTCAGTTATGCGACAAGTGAGTCCCCCTAAAAAATGCCAAGTAGAGTTAACATTAATTAATACTATCCGGGATCCAGATTCAGATCCGGATATCTCCCAAATTCCGATAACTCATTGACAATTACGAGGTCCATCTAAGGTTAATGTGTCGTAAAATCCACACACAGCTATTGTGAGTGACCTTGATAAAAACAAACCCCGAAACCTACCAAAAGCTTACCCTCCCTTCCAAAGACAATGAATAGAAGAGAGGGATAGCAAGCAAAGAAACTATGGAAAACGACCTATGGAAAAATGGGTATATACAGGAGAGAGAGAGAGAGAGAGAGAGAGAGAGATGAGAGCAAGTAGAGGACAAGATAGAAACTCGACTGGACACAAGGAAATAACAGAGTGAGGAACACGAAGGGAGAGAGGAGAGGTCGTGAGCACCACAGTTGACACGACTGAGCGCAAATGACTGCCAGGGCGAATAGAGCAATTACACGTAGCTGAGAACACTGTTATTACCACAGCCCGGGGAGAAAGAAGGGTGAGACAGAGAGAGAAGGAAGGAGTGAAAAACTGAGACAGAAGAATAGTGGAGAGAGAGAGAAATTAAGAGGAGGAATAAAATCAGTCACAATGTAAGCAAGAAGGAATATTTGGCAAAGTATGTAACCTAGATGATAAAATGTAATGAGAGAGAGAGAGAGAGAGAGAGAGAGAGAGAGAGAGAGAGAGAGAGAGAGAGAGAGAGAGAGACAGTTTCACCCTTAATGGTTGATTCTGTGATTATGGTTAACTATATACCAGGAGTCTCGAT
>JAWZYT010002715.1:2500-57500 GCA_034508575.1 Petrolisthes manimaculis
GAGAGAGAGAGAGAGAGAGAGAGAGAGAGAGAGAGAGAGAGAGAGAGGAGAGAGAGAGAGAGAGAGAGAGAGAGAGAGAGAGAGAGAGAGAGAGAGAGAGAAGAGAGAGATGGAGGAATGAAGGTTAGAATAAGATTGAAAAGAAAGGAAGGGAATAGATAGAAGGAAAGGTGGGGGAGATAGATAGATAGAAAGATAAAGACATGAATCAGAGAAATGGAGAAAGGTTATAGAGAGAGAGAGGGAGAGAAGAAGGGAAGAGGGAGGGAAATGGGGAGGTGGGGGGAGGAGGAGGGACACGTGTGGGCGGGGGCGTGGGGGGGAGGGGGGAGTGTTGTCATGGAAACCTAGTCGCGTTCTATCCCCTCTACCCCCCCCCCCAACCCCCAACTCCCCCCACCCTCTCTCTGATTTCTATTCCCCCCCCCTCTCCTCCACTCTCTCTCTCTCTCTTTTGATTCTTCTTATTCTCTCTCCTCTTTCTCCCTCTCTCCTTTTTCCCCCCACATCTCTCTCTCCCTCTCTTCCCCACCCTCCCCCCCTCTCTCTCTCTCCCTCCCTCCCTCTCTCTCTATCTCACTTCTCTCCTCTGAGTCTTTTTACACACTTTCTCTACATCTCTTTCTCTCTCTAAGATCTCAGATAAAGACAGAAGCACGTCCCTCCCTCCTTTCTCTCCCCTTCCCTCCTATGCAAAAAGGAGATGGTTGGTTGAGTGGATAGATAGATGGATGGGTGGATAGATAGATGAATGATACCGGTAGATAGATGGATGAATGGATGGATAAATGGATGAATAGATGGATGACTGGATGGAATAATACAGGTAGATAGATAAATGGGTGAATGGATGGAATAAAACGAATAAAACCCGTAGATAGATGGATGAATGGATGGATAAATAGATGGAATGATACGGTACCAATAGATAGATAAATGGATAGAAAGAAGGAGATGAGGAAAGATGGAAGAAATGAAGGAGGGACGAATAAATAAACAGAATATGTAAACTATTCAATTATCTACCAACATGTTTTAAGAATAACTACATTAGCCTGTGTGTGTGTGTGTGTGTGTGTGTGTGTGTGTGTGTGTGTGTGTGTAGCCTTAGCGATATAATAATAATAAGCCTACCTACCTGCCTACGTGTGTGTGTGTGTGTGTATGTGTGTGTGTGTGTGTAAATTAGCACTGGCTATGTAGGTGTGAATGTGAATAATGGGACTGAAAATGAGTGGGTGTGAATGTAAGTGAATGTGCATGTATGTATGTATGTATGTATGAATGAATGGCTGGACAGGTAAGCATAAGCCAGTGTGTATAGCCTAATGAGAGGCATGAAAGGTGTGATGGTACCGTATGTAAGTGTAAAGGAAAGTGTATTTAGGTTTGTGTATGTATGTTGTATGTAAGTGTATGTATGTATGTGTGAATGTGTAGGGTAACTCTTGTGTGTGTGTGTGTGTGAATGTGTAGGGTAACTTGTGTGTGTGTGTGTGTGTGTGTGAATGTGTAGGGTAACTTTTGTGTGCGTGTGTGTGTGTGTGTGTGTGTGTGTGTGTGTGTGTGTGTGTGTGTGTGTGTGTGTGCGAGGTGACATATCGACCACACAAGATAACGCTATTGATTACGAGGTCACACACACACACACACACACACACACACACCACCTCATCTCAGGGTCCTCTCTCCCTCCCTCCCTCTCTCTCTCTCTCTCTCTCTCTCTCTCTCTCTCTCTCTCTCTCTCTCTCACATACACACACACACCATCTGACTTATCATACATATACCAACAAACGTATATATATAAAAAAAATATATATATATATAAGATTATTCCCATATCAAAAAAAAGACGAACAAGTGCAAAAATATCCATCCCCCATATTTCAGACAAGAACAACAAAAAATATGGATGTACAGACCGGATAACAGACCGGAGACAAAAACGTTACTGGTGATACGTTACAGTACATTACATTACCTCAACACAATGGCAACTGATGGCAACAACAGTTAGATAAATAGACTAGGCTACTCTGATATTATAATACAGTATAGCCAACACGAGTGAGAGAATAGGAAGGATGTAGTCTAAGTTAGATATTGTAAGCTAGACGACTCTGATATTATATATAGCCTACACGAGTGAGAAAACAATAGGAAATTATGGCAACAACAGTTAGATAGATACTTTAGACTAGACTAAGCTACTCTGATATTATAATACAGTATAGCCAACACGAGTGAGAGACAATAGGAAGGATAAGTTAGATAGATACTGTAGACTATAGACTAGGCTACTCTGATATTATAAGACAGTATAGCCAACACGAGTGAGAGAATAGGAAGGATGTAGTCTAAGTTAGATAAATACTGTAGACTAGACTAGGCTACTCTGATATTATAATACAGTATAGCCAACACGAGTGAGAGAGAATAGGAAGGATAAGTTAGATAGATACTGTAGACTAGACTAGGCTACTCTGATATTATAAGACAGTATAGCCAACACCGAGTGAGAGAAATGAACAGGAAGGATGTCGTCAAACAAACACACACACACATCTCCTCTACTTCAAGGCTTCTAATAATAGAGATGGAAAGGAGTGTCACAAAGGAAGGGACAACAACAACAACAACAACAACAACAACGAGAACAACCACCTGTACAGTCGGAGATAGAAGTTCCCTCGTCAAATCTCCCCTTCCCCAAGTGCAGTTTGGAAATATAAATAATCATAATATTATTTTTGTTTTTGTTTCTTGTTCGTATAAACTAAAGAACCGGAGGAGATGACTTAGCATATGAATTTCCCCAATGGATATAGTAAGTTATTTTTTGTTATTTTTAGTTTAGTGAACATGTATTCCTCTCTGGTTATAGTTTTTATTTATTTATTTTAATGATTATTTTCTAAGTTATGGTTGAAGATGAGCTGAGAGGAGTGGGGGGAGAGAGGGGCGGGGGGAGGGGGGTGAGAGACAAGACTTTTACTGCTGACTGGTCGGGTTTACTATTATAAGGTTTCACTCACTCACTCACTCACTCACTCGACTAAACTCTTGCTGACCTACGCTGTTTCTGTTTCTATTGTTGTTGTTGTTTATTTATAGAGGAAGGGCTACATTAACGTCACCTCATCCTTGGTTTTGGGTTTATTTACTTATCTATTGATCTACTTTATTTTTATTATAATTTTTTATTTAATATTACTATAATCATTTTATTATCTTATTTTCTTATACTATGTAAGTATTTTATATTTATTTTATTATATTATATATTTAGTTTATTTTTTACCTTTCAATTTTTTTTCATTCAGGAGTGAGGGTTTAAGTATATATATATGTATGCCTTGTCATTCTTGTTAAAGCACCATTAAGTTAACACCATACTGTCAATTACGAAACAGTGTAAACATTAAAATTACCTAAGGAAAACATATCATCTTATTTTTATATATTTTATTTCCATTTACTGTATAATATTTAATTAACTCCCTTTCCAGCATGTCTATTTCGTCAGCGCCACCAAAGACACATACACACACACAACACAGCTGCTCCCATATAGGCCTACTACTACTAGTCTTGTAAACTTTCCCCTTTACTCTTGCAGATAAGCTTCCCTTTTATCGTCAATCATTCCTGAATCTCTCCTCCACCCACTCCATGCACCCCCAACTGCGCTTCACATCATGTTATATTGGGTGGTAATGACTGATGATAGTTATTACCATCGTACTTTATTCTCCTTTCACACAAGATGACTTTCACTACAATGATGGAAAAAGATTGGAATGTGTTTGTATTTCCTTTGCTGTCTCCGTATATGCTTTAAGTAAGTCAGATTTGGTATAATATAAACCGTGGTACCATATGGTTTCAAATAATGGAACAGCAAGGACACAGAAAAAAAAAATAATAGTTATACTCATTACAATAGATTCATCACCTCTCCTGACACAGACAAAAAAGACATTCCGTTACAATGTTTGGCAATACTTTCTTCACCTCTCCTGACACAAGCTGAACACTAATAATACACCTCCCGCCACAAGAGCGAGAAAAAGCCTTTGTGGTGGCGGTGGTGGTGTTGTGGCCCTTCTGTCGTACCGCTGGACTCCGTATGACTCTCTGGGGAGCCATGTGGTCCACTCTGAGAACCATAGGGCCATAATTATTACACACAGAAGTGGACATTAAGTTGCACCTCACCTTCTGATCTCCACTGAATCCTAACTAACTACTATGTGCTTACTTAAGAGAATAAGATTGATAATACATACATACATACATACATACAAATAATGATGTATATGTAGCCATTATAGTTCTGATAGCTTTATGACAGTATATAAATGGACGAGTGAAGAGAAACTTGTGCCCACGACTGTACCCCGCTACAAGGGCTTCCTACACTAGTCATCATTAGAGACCCTATAGTAAGAACTAGTCATCATTGTGTCATGACGGAGGTATAATTTTATACTGTATAGAGTATAGACTATAGACTCCGAGTATAGAGAGTAGGCTAAGTGACGTTGCAGGGGTTTATAACACTAGGGTTGGAGGTGAGAACAAAAACTTAATGACGATAAACTACAATAATAAGAAAGCTGCCATGAGGAACAGCACGGAATAATAATTATAATAAAATAGTAAAATCAAAATAATAATAATAATAAAGTACATACAAGCCTACTACAAATTTCACCAATACTCTATAGTAAAATCAAAATAATAATAATAATAATAATAATAATAAAGTACATACAAGGCTACAACAAATTTCACCAATACTCTATAGTAAAATCAAAATAATAATAATAATAATAATAAAGTACATACAAGCCTACTACAAATTTCACTAATACTCTAGACTAGGCTACTACAAAACAAATCCCGATGTATTGTATCCGAAACTAAATATATTACAATGAGGAGAAAGTGTAATGAAAGCCGTGGACTACAATAAAAAAAATATATATATACGCCAGTGATAAGGTAAATCATTCTTAAGTTGTTGAGGAGAATGTTTGATAAATAATAAGAGAGTAAAGAGCAAATGAACGCAATGGTTTAATAGGAAAGTTTTGTGTTGGTCAATCTGGAGCAACCGAATCCTCCAAACTATTCCAAGCAACAGAACACTATTATTTTTTGCTCTTCTGGTCCTGTTTCCTAGCATACTTTGGAGGAATCATGGCACTCCATTGTAACAAAAAAGAATTATCACCTTAATGGGAGACTATGCCAAGAAAGTGATTCCTTATTAGTAAAAAAAAAAATGAAATCGTCTGGCATAGTTTGCGGGAACCAATAACTTTCAAACTTATTAATAATCTCAACAAAAAAGTTTCCCCTTAGTTAAAACGAACGACCACAAGAGGTTGGTTGGTTACAAGCGGCATAATTAAGTTCATAAGTGTTTCGGTAAGCAAAGTCTTTATGGAACCTTAATCCCAGTGCTGCAAATTCCCTAAATCTTTACAATAATAAGTGTTACAAATTATCTATAACGTCCATACATGTTCGAAATAGCCTTCAAATTAATATCCTTCAGTGATAAAAGAGTTTGTAGTCTGTAAACTTTTTTTTTTTTTTTTTTTTTTGTCAGGGATGAAAATTGGCTACAGTGTAAAGTCGGTGTTACTGGCACAAAGCGTTACCAATGTGTATCGTGGGAGCAGATTATGATAACGGTATTAGTATATGTGACGTCACACCTCACATGGCAGTCTGGGAGGAGGAGGAGGGGGAATGGGGGGAATGGGGAGGGGGTTTGAGACTGTAAGAAGGGGGAACACAGGGGTGACTGAGGGGATGTAGTCTTGTAGAGAGGACTGAAGAAAAATTGCACCACTGGGAAAGGAGAGAGAGAGAGAGAGAGAGAGAATAGACGAGACAGTTAGGTTAGGAGTGTGGACGGGGGGGGGGGGGGGGTAGCCTAGGTATGAGGTAACTCGCGTATTGTACAGGGAAGGGTACAACGAGAACAGGAGTAAAAAGAATGCAATATAATTTTAATGTAAGAGACAGGAATTGAGAATACGTGTGTGTGTGTGTGTGTGTGTAGGAGGAGGAGTCAGACAGAGCTCGAGTGTATGTGTAAGGGGAGAGGTGTAGGTGGGAATTAAAAGTATATGAATGAGTATGTGTGTGCGTGTGAATAAGAGAATGAATAAGCAATTAGTAATGATCAGGAGTTACGTTGATACAAGCTGCAGTACCTACCGCAGTAATAATAGTAGCACTCAATATAAGTAGTAGGCTATTGTAAATTGATGATATTGTTTATGTTTTTAGACTATCGATACCGGAGTCTAAAACTAAATCAACAAATTCCCTGTGTATATCTGCATTATACTAAACATGAATTATATCTTAAATAATATTAAAATAAGGTGAAGAGGATCATATTAATATAAAAACAAAGATAACAAAGCCATGTTGATGGGTAAACTAATTATAAAGAGCGACGATCAAGAAAGGCGAATACGGCACTAACAGAAATAACGAACAAAGTAAAAATCATCATCACCATCATCACCATCATCCTAATTACAATAACAAGTACTATAATCTTATAATTTATAATAATATTAATTACTATTATCATTATTATTATTATTATAACAATAAAATGTACGGTACATAACTTTGGCCAAGAGTAAAATTAGGCCTTCATGATTGAAAATAGAAACATGTACGAGAAGGGATTGAAGTGCCAGGGATGAGATGGTAAAATTCATAGTGCCAGGGATATTGCTTTTTGCCAGGGGTATAATGCATGGTGCCACGGGTATTATGCATGGTGCCACGGGTATTATGCATGGTGCCAAGGGTGTAAAGTATGGTGCTAGGTGTGTTGCATGGTGCCAAAGGTGTAAAGTATGGTACTAGTGAGATGCATGGTGCCAGGAATGTAACAGTGAACTGCATGGTGCCAGTGATATGGTGTCAGTGGTGTATAATGCATGGTGCCAGTTGTGTGAAATGCATGGTGCCAGTGGCGTGGTGCCAGTGGTGTGAAATGCATGGTGCCAGGTGTGTGAAATGCATGGTGCCAGTGGTGTGTAATACAAGGTGCCAGTGGTGTGAAATGCATGGTGCCAGTGGTGTGAAATGCACGGTGCCAGTGGTGTGGTGCCAGGTGTATGCAATTCAGGGTGCCAGGTGTGCGTAATGCAAGGTGCCAGTGGTGTGTGTAGTGCCAGGTCAGGTGTATGTAATGCAAGGTACTAACATAGGTGTGTGGTGCCAGGTGTGTGAGAATATGGTCAAGAACAAACCAACCAACGTGTGGCGCCAAGGTTGAGTGAGGGAGTACCCGTGGCGCCAGAGGCTGGATGGATGGATGGCGCCAAGGTGAGAGAGAGAAGAGCCACACCAACACAAAACACACACACATACAAACACACACAAACACACATACTCACCTCAGTCTTGGTGATCCTGTGTCTAGCCAGCTTCACAACAGCAAAGTTTCCCTTCCCTATGGTCTTCTCGATGTCATAGAAGCCCACTTTCACGGGCGCCTTCGGTTTCTCGGCCATGACCATCTCCAGGCACCGGGCAACTCTAATTTTGGGTTGGGATTTTCTACCGTTCTATTTAAGGTCTTTATTTTTTATATTTTTATTTTCTAGACGCGGGCGTGGTGGTCCCGCGTCATGGCCGTGCGTCCATCCCCCTCACCGTCTCCAGCCACACTACGCTGCCTGTGTCCCATCTCTGCTGACGTCACACCCGCCATTCACCCCGGCACCACCAATGCCAACTACCTATATATTCCTAATTATAATCAACTCATACACTGTTATTTTACTCTATAGGCATCACACTCACATCAAATCATCATCGTAACTCAACTAACTATGTTCCTATGTTAAGTATTCGATGCAGAGAACATCACCCACGGAGTTTTAACCCAATTATTGAGTAAACATGGCACCTGTCTTAAATGGATCTTGCTAGGTACAGCCCCGGACTCCTCACATCGGTAACTCATAAACTTACCTTAAATACTCACCATTCCTACAGATTCCACACACTCATTAATGCAACACCACACGTTAATTAATTGTTTTATGTAGGGGTGTGGGTGAGTGGGTGGGAAGAGGGAGGAGAGGAATGAGGAAGGAGAAGATAAGTATATTATAATTATATGAATGAGATATTGAGGATCTTCTGCAACAGAAAGCATGCAAGCATCCTATACCTACCTACCCTTACTTCACCTGCTCTACCCCCCCCCCCTCCTCCCACTCCCACCGTTCAACCCTTCACTTAACATTAGCTATATATATATATATTATTAAAATAATAAAATAAAAAAATATTAAATATATATATATATATATATATATATATATATATATATATATATATATATATATATATATATATATATATATTCCCAGGCTCTCCCCCAAGTTTGTATGGGGTATGAAAACTGGGCATATCTCGAAAACGGGGCATTTCCGAGAGAAACACCATTGAAGAAAATAGTCTTAGAATGGTCCTAATTAGTGGTAAAACATACTAATATATACGTTTTACTGAACCCAGGTTTACTGTAAAAATACCAAAAACATACATATATATATTATTTAAAAAAAAAAAACGAATTATTAAAAAACGACGGCGGCGGCGGCGGCGGGAAACGGGAAAGTAGATGTTGGAGTGGGTACAGGGTACTAAGGTTAGTGGTAATCTTACAGTAGACAGAAAAAAGTTAGAAAATACAGTATATGTAAATATCATGGTATGCAGTGTCTAGTAGCTCACTCACGGACAGTTCCACCAAAGGACGACCATTTTCCTTTGTTATATACGGGTCATTGCCACCAAAAGCACTTATTTTTTCAATATATCGGACCTTAGCTTCACTGTCAAGCATTATTGTATACTGACTGAGAACACGGGATGAAGAATTAAGGGCCTTCCATTGCATACAAAGTTAGGTCCAATGATCAATATTTACATTCGAACTGCCCTCCAAATACTGGCTGCCATATTGGAGGCTCCAATATGGCAGCCAGTATATCCCTTGAAACAAATGCGAAGCGCTCGTGACGTCACAGAAAGTCCTCTATACTTCTACCCAAGGATAATAGTCTATCATCCTTGCTTCTACCATTACATTATCTGATATTATGTTGAAATATGCAGCCTCTGGGAGCAAAAATAGATATTCTGGAGTAATGTTTCATAAACAAAACATCCTTATTATATATTTAGTCCTATTAATGTTGGATTTTGTTATTCAATAGTTTTTAAATTGATTGTTAGTAAATAAATTCATTGTCAACTTGTTTTATGTTTTCATAATATTTCAGTGCAGCTAATAATAATAACAACTGTCCGTTGATTTGTTGACATCGCGGTGGGGTATTTGCCGAGGAAATGCCATTGCCATAGTAGAATATAATAATCTTTAGAATGGTCTAAATAAGTGGGTAATGAAGGTAGAAAAACCGTACGCAATAGCGGTCATTCTTTCAATATTTACCATTAATTTTTATGTCTAACCCCATTTTGGGGGGATCTGGGAATCTTAAATTATTTTGAAGTGATTACATAAATCTGATAAGCCCCTACTATATAGCACAGGCAGATGCTGAATAGTCATCCAAGCAAGAAATCTAAAGATGCTGTCATGGATTCTATTTCACTAACTGCACATTATGTTCTTGACGATGGCTACTTGCTTCATCACTTGCCATGGTAAAGGGGCGACAGTTATGGTGCCATTGCATGGATGTATGTTACCTTTGCCATACGCCATTTTGGAAAAGCAACCGTAATTTTTGATGGCTATAGTGATGGTCCTTCTATCAAAGACTCCTACACATCAGCGACATGGGCATAACATACGCCCGATCATCATCTTCAATACAAAAAACTCAGTCTGTTAAAAGAAAAGATAATTTCTTTGCTAGATCCTGCAATGAACAAGGACTTATTGATCTTGTAACCAAGGAACTACATAAGAAGGGCTGCACTGTTATCAATGCATTAGGGTATGCAGACATCGACATTGTCAAGGCTGCAAAGACATCATAATAAAATTATCAACCTACGACCATGATAGGGGAGGATACAGACCTGCTCATTTTTCTACTCTACTATGCTGAAGCAAACAACAAGGGCCTCTATTTTATTTCTGGCAAGACAGGGTCCCTTAATTAACGAGTCTTGTACGTCATAATAAAAAAAATGGAAAGCAATATAATGTTATACAGTACTGTTCAGTGTACAGCATATACATATGGAGGTCTGTCTACACACATTGGTAGCGGGGGAAATAAGAGGCCTATTTTCATGATTTTTTTTTTTATTTCCTTGTATTTCTAGTAATGACTGAGGGAGATGTACTGAAGCAGCGCAGGTGAACAAATATGGTACAACTGCTATATTATAAGGATTCCGCTGCCCGTACCGTCACTACAGTACAGTAGTTAGTTAATGTTTACAGTACAGTATTTACAAGTATGTAGTATTAAGTGCCTAGACAGCAAATAGTGTAAACTGGATTGGTCCATAAAAAATATTTACTTTGCACTCAGTATACAAACACATATACATTACGAGAGGCCCTGTGGTGTGTGTATTGGAGTGAACAGCAAGAAATACCATAGCTAGGAGCCACTGGACCATATTCAAGAACTGTCGTGGTGCATACGATGGTGCGGTACCAGGACGATGGCTCTGTAGTATGTCTATAGGGTCGTCGTTCCGGTACCACACCATCATCAATACCATGAATGTTCTCGCATATGGACCATTATATATATGCCTATGAGGTTAGTTTAATGGCTAGTTGTTGATGTCGAGAATTATTTCACAAAAAGTTTACAGCTGCTGATATTTTAACTAGTCAAGAATATTAACATCAAAATAAACACAGCAACAATTTCGAATATTGATAACAAAGTTGATCATTGTTAACTAGTATTCATGTCCAATATATTCACTTATTCCCAATTTAATTAATCCTTCCAGATTACAGTAGCCTCATTAATTAAGTAATGAAGCATTGGACTGCACTGCCTAGCCACACAATGCATACTGTAAAGGTTAACACTGGCTCCTATATACAGTACACCTTTGCTGGTCACCCCCTACACTTTCCCTTCCTGGCCTCCAGTATAATACACAGGTGAGGTCAATGCTACTAAATAAAGGCTAGGGGTCATATTATTAAACAAATTCTCCGAGGAAAAGGTTCTTTGTAGCTCGATTTGCATTGCAAAATAATACAAACTCAATGATGACGAACCGATTTCTTGAAAAAGTAGTTAATAATGCCGCCCTGAAATGAGTCATTTTATATACAGCTTGGCAGATGCTATAATCAGCACTAAAATTAAAGATATGTAATGAAGTTGCCAACCTTGGTATGTAAGGAATGCCACCAGTTTACCTTCACTAATACTGTAGTGTTTATTTTATGCAGAGGAACCAATGCAAATATAATTATGTTCCCACTGGCTCCAATTTTCAGCATAAACAAAACATTATAGCAATTTGTATAAAGGTTTGACGTAACGATTCCTTCACTGTTAAAGGAGACTGTCGTGTCAGCAACTTGTAAGGCTTTTGTTTCCTCCAAACTATAGAATTAAACAAGGACAGATGCCCACAGTGGTACTAAATAGGAATATGTTTTGTTTCGTGACATAGTTTGGAGGAATCAATCTGTGACCTTCCATTTCACCAACAAAAGAATCTCCCCTACAAGACTGCTATTCTTAAACTTAATATTGACATAAATCACAATAGTACTGTAACAATGAAGCTCCTCTAATAATCATATCAACACAAACATAAACCCTGATTTGTATTCAGAATATTCATACAGAACAACACCTTTATAATGCAAACAAGCTGATACAGTACATATATTATTATGACAGTGGTTCATTCTACATAATTAATAGATGAAATAAGTTGTGTTCACCTAAGTCATAAAATAGGAACAGTTTTAGATGGTATGAAAATAAATGAGAAAAATGGATACAGTATACATTACTACTAAAATATGTATTACTGTACTTTGTATAAAATAATATGAAACATACAAGCAGCACAATAATATGAAATGCCGATGCTAAATGATCAACATGCATGGACAAGATGATGGCAGTAGATCCTGACAAGTAAATAAGGGAATACTTCTGAGTAAAGGGTCATACAGCTTGAAGAGACAAGGTTTAGGTAATAACAATAACCTGTATTACATCTCCACTGACATTACACAACATGGAGCCTTCATACCACTCATTGTTAAAGCCTAAATCATTGACCTTTTTTAGCATTATGTCCTCAGGAGTGATGTATAAACTAACTGGGTGAAATGCCTCTTCATAGGACATTTTATACAAGCGATTAAAGGTGACAATGGCTGGTATAATTCAAATGATTCCCTCGATCTTAAAAAAAAAGGAGCCATTACAGTATACCAATCACCATCAATGCCTTGCTCACAACTTTGGGCCCTATGCAAGAATATACCCATGGTGTTGACAATGGCTTGGTACCAGTATGATGGCTCTGTATTGTGTCTATGGAGTTGTCATACAGGGACCACGCCATCATAAACACCATGAATATTATTGCATGTGGCCCTTTCTTGCATGCCATCCTGTGAACCTCCTTTTGGTCCTGGAATGGAAATATAAAATGCAATATCTTATAATATTAGAAGCATCAGAACAGTGTTGTTGTCAGTTTGGCTAATACAACCCTCCTGTCTGGAAAGTCTCAGATTATATTAATGTTGCTGATAAATCAATGGTCTTGCTGCTCTGAGATTCTTAACTGATAAATTCTCAGGCTAATTTATCATGAATCCATGGAGCATTTATTGTAGTTAATGTAAAAAATAGAAAGCTCACATCCCGTAATTTGTAAAATCCAGCTACTGTATTTCCAAGTACAGTACAGTACAGTAAATGTTTACTTTGAAATTCTGGAGAAAATGTTGAAGCAATAATGGGCAATATTTATGTGAACTCTCACTAGTTTCAAGTTTATAGGCAGTTTTCTTGGCTGTGCAATGTTCGCTTTAAATTTGTGGAAAAATGGTAGAAGCAATAATGTGTTATGGACAAACACTCGTGCATGATTTAAATTATTTTTAAAGAATGTTATCATTAAAATGGTGACAAGTTAAAAAGTAGGCACAATTAAAGAGGTCTGTCATTATCCAGTCTCTCATCCTCTCACTACTAGTCCACAAGTAATCACACTAAATTATTAATGGAGCGCAACTTTTATTTTCTTTTAAATGTTTTTTTCTTTATTCTCCTCTCTCCTATTCTTTTCTCTTTATTACTGTACTCTGTCTCTCCTCTTCTCCATAATATTTTGCCCTAATGATTGCCAAATACAGTGACATAAGTTAGGTTGTATGGGGCATTCCTAGTACAGTACCAAGTATATTTTTATTAAATAGTGTTGAATAATTAACTAGATGCAATTCTCCCGCCTCCTCAAAATATTACTCTACAATAGTTATTCACACTTTTCCCGTATCATATGGTAGGATTATGCCTTTTAAACATTCCTCCACCACTCACTATTAACATTATGTACCGTAGTGCTATTTCACCATTATTGTCAAACTGTCTTAATAATACTGACAGCATTTCATCACTTCTTCAAAGTTGATGACAATTTACTACAGCACTATTGTACTCCAACAATCCATCAATGGAATTTGGCCAAGTCAGGAGACGAGCAAACTCTTAAAATGCCAGCCTAAAATCAGAGACTTTGAAAAGGCACATTCTAACTGATATAGGACAAACATTGCTCAGTGATCCTGTGCCCACACAAACAGAAATCAGTGATATACAGTAGTTCCTAGCAAACCTAAAATCCCACTAATATGAGCAGCGTTGTGATAGGTTTAGCTAGCTAAGGTAAACTATGTTATTATACAAGGAAGTGCTAAGCCTTAGAAAATAATTTCTCCTTTGGCTTCCCTATTATTTCATGGAGCTACTTGTATGGACCCAGAAAAAGGTGAGTGTGTCTTTATATTTTCTTTCCTTCATGAACATTTCTTACAAACTACATCTACACAAGAGAGGCACAATGCATAGCCGTTCGGCAGCTGCTGAATCAAACAGCTCAACAGAACGGTCAGCAAGAGGACAACATAATGTGCATGATCCCAGAGGAACTGCAACCCACGAGCCCATAAAAGAAACAGACCAGATGAGTCTAATAACAAACATATGGAATCTGAACCCCTGATTTGAGTATCCATCAACATCCCCAGTCAATGTTTATGGTGATAACTTGGTTTAATTAAGTAACATACACAGTTGTTTATGCAATAGAACACAGTATAAAGTTCCAGTAAAGTACCTAACCCTTTGGCTAGGAGGATATCAATGCCAAGGTTAAATAAAGTACAGCCGGCCTGATGACTAGACATACATAAAACAATAGCCTGGTAAACTCCGATGCTGTAGTGTTAACAATTTCTGAACTACCATTTTACTACACCATAATTATCAAGTTAATGTAATACCAACTAAATACTTCCTACATACTGTACATATGAACATAGACAAACATGTAAAAAATCTTGGCAAATTAATAAAAGGAATGTAATGGGCATGACTACTATAGAACCTGACTTGGGAGATTACGAGTCAAGGAGTAACAAACCTAACCAAAACAAGCTTTTGAATTTCACACGGCCTTGAGTAAAATGAGGCATTATACACCTTATTAAATAGACTTACTCTAACCTCAGCCTTCCTGTGCTCCTCCTTAACAAAGTGGGGATGGAGGGGTATCAGTTTTGTTCAATTAGAAGACTTTACTACCAGGCAACAAAAGCAGTATGGCACTATGAGATATAACAAATTTAAACTGTGGATGTACAGCAGCTAAAAAGAGTATCTTGGTTTTACACAAGCAAATTTGACACAGTGGGAGAAAACATCTAAACACTGCCCAAAATAATAGTACTGTAGTGTTTGTTCTGTTCATTTCCATACTCATCGGATCCCCCCACTGCACTTCCTTATTAGAGGTGTTTTAATACAGGCCACTTAGAGCTGTGTGTGTGGGTAAAATTTTCACAGAATATGTGCAGCACATCCAATTTCTTTAAGGCAGTTTTCGCTACAATATGATCTCTTCAGGTGAGTTTGTGAAAGACGGAAACACCAAAATAATTGAGAGAAGAGGTAGGATTAAGTTTGTGTCATTCAAGGAGATGGAATAGTCATTTGAAAAACAAGAGCAAATTGAATGTTGAAGGAACTGTTTTTGACAGCACTGAAAACCACAAGGTCTTCTCTGCCTCAGAGAAAAACAGTTGTACTTAATTTAGCTACTGTACATTGTTATGATAATTAATTACTACACAGGGACCAGGAATACTCACAATATTGCAAATTCTTAACTTATTATATTCTACAATCAATCTGAAATGAATATTTTTGTCACATGTATGATTTCATATATGCTTTCTCCTCACATACAGTGCTTCTTATACAAATTTACTGTCATTGATATTTATCCTTATTATATAATATATACACTAGTTACATTTTTCTTTTGCATAATAATTAGAGGAAACAATTTTGGGTCCCAGGTGTAATTAGAAAAATTATGAAATTAAGTGTACTGTGTTTTCAAAACTATACCTCATTTGAGATCAACTCTTGTAAGTTTCACATTCACACACAGCAGCTAAA
This sequence comes from Petrolisthes manimaculis, assembly GCA_034508575.1. Taxonomy (NCBI): domain Eukaryota; kingdom Metazoa; phylum Arthropoda; class Malacostraca; order Decapoda; family Porcellanidae; genus Petrolisthes; species Petrolisthes manimaculis. The sequence goes on from JAWZYT010002715.1 coordinate 18,235, forward strand.
TATGTAAAATCCATGTGTCCCCACTAGCTATAAGTTCAATAAGATTCTTTCAGATGTGGTACAGTACTGAGCAGAAATAATTCTATGCAAGCAAACCATCTTTATCCTTAATTAACTCTCCTAGTAGTATAATATAAACAAGGGAAAGTATTGTACCTTTATCACACCTCACACAGAGGTTGTCCTGCCATTCAGCACTACTTTATATTCTTCTTCTTGTTGCTTCCTTGATTCTTGGTGAGCCCTAGATGGTTGCTCCTATGTATTATTTACCCAATTGAGCCTTTAAGTTACATACAGTAGTTTCCATTCTGAATTGGCAGCATAACCCTCCATCATAATGGAATCAGGTCATATTGGTAGGCCATCATACCCATGCAAGTACTCTAAGGTGACCTGCCGAGGTGAGAGTATATGGAGTGTACATCACCTCTCATTCATGTATCCTCACAGAATGCCTACAGCGAGTTCCAGCCTCCCTGGGCAGTCATTTGCTGCTACTGTTCTTAAATTGTCCTGATGTCCTCCAAGTTTGGTGGAGTTTATAAGGGACAGGAATTGAGGCCAGTCAGATGCAGTACAATATACAACGACAACCCACACACACTGGAATCAGTATGTTAGGCTATCGTTAACCTGGTCTATTGTGAGTGCCCCTGAGTTGTACTGGAAGGGTTGGGCAACTTGCTACTACCACAAATGAATTATGCTGATTACAGAGTTCAGGACATAACAATACAGATATATATGCACAGAATGCCTGTTTCTGGTATTTAAAATAATTTGTATTTTTTACATATAAATGCAATACAGCAGACCAGCACCAACCAATACTTAACTTCAAAGGTAAGGTGCATTACCTTCCCAAATTTTATTAACACCACAACAGTATTCACCTTTTCATATTAACCTTAAAAACATTTAATCTCTGGGAAATCTGGATGCCTGCCGTCTATACAATTCAATGTATTAGCTACTGTAGCTCAATGATGAAACTCTTATATCTTAACTGTACAGGTGTTTATGATAGACTACAGTAAGTACCTTATGCTTTAAGATCTATATGACTATATATATATATACTGTATATATATATATTTATATATATGTATGTATAATGTGTTTTCCATTGCCAACTAAGGCACAGTGAACAAAAAGATGAAATAGTTTTCAAGAATACTTGCTTTTACAAAAATCAAACTTTTCCTGGGTACTTTTTGACCTGGTTATATTTACACTGACCCTGGTACAGTAGCAACTCATTTTATTAACCATTTTATTGAGACTGAGAATTAAATATCCTACTATTAATTCTTTGCTTTACTCCTTCATACTGTAAGGTAAGACAACTAAAATAATATAATTACAGCTGCATGTGGAATAGCATTTAATGTAAATTTATGGACATAGGGATATGAATTGCTGGATGAAGTACATAAACAGACAGTTACTACAAGGTGTGTAAAAAATGTGTTTGGATGGACTGAAGAGATTAACTCCCAATGAAACATGAAAGACAAGCGAGCAAACCAGACTCTTTGTGTGATGTGAGTTCTTTTCAGTCATTCATAAACCCAGAAGAGATCTGGGTAGTGATGAATGACTGAACACTGTGATGAGTAATATAAACAGACAGCCTTGAATTAAACCCATGTAAAACCTTGCCAAATGTGTTGGATAAGTTGTTACCTAGTTTTCTTTCTACCTTGGCCAGCCCTGAAGGGGAGTTTCCTTGGGAGAACAAGGCATCAATCCATATGAATGAATGAATGAATTAGGAACCACTATTTGGGAAGCCTATATTTACAGTGTTTTGTTACTGCATTTTCACATCAGAAGCCAGAAGAAGTAACAAAATATCACCAGTAAAGGTTCCTCCTCATATTGTTTTCCACTACCAAGACGTACAGGTGATTTTGAGTGAACTACGTAATGATTGTTGTGTGTTATTGAGGTGTGTGGAGTGGATACTGAACTGTGTTGTGACTATAAAAAGTGCTTCAGGGAGGTACGGTAATTTAGGGGTACTTCATGTAACCTAAAACAATAACAGCTACTGTTAAATCTGCCACTGTGACATCAGGGTCAGTACAGTACATAGCTATACAGTAAAATGTAGTGTGATCCCACCCTTGCAAGAATTATTATTACAACAATAAATTCAGAAGCAATCACAGTTACATATTTCCAATTTCCCAGCCACCAATAATATAATGCCCCTGGTGGTTATTTCATGCAATATATGTAAAAAAATTATATAACTTACTGATATACAGTACATCTTTGAGAGGCATGACATTGAAGAAAATATAAGGAACACAAAATAATTAAATTAGTTTTCTTGACGACATGGTTTTTTAAGCTTACAAGCAAATCTGAAAAGCCAGAGCTATGAAAGAGTATATCTGGCTTATATACATATCACCTAATAAAATTAAATCAAAATTCAATATAAACATTTTGGCCTTATTCAAGATTCAAAGTGACCACAAAAAATTACTTTCTAACTTGCACAAAAAAATAAATAAATAAAACCTTTGACCAGTCAAGACCTTAACACAAAGCTTTTATTATTTTGAAGAGATAATGCAAACCTTGGCAGATCATTCGCTGCAACATTAATGCATACAATATCAATACAAAGACATAATACTGATACATAAAATTACATGATTATTGTAGAACTCCAGTCATATAACATTTTTTAGATTTATTGCATACAAATTGTTGGAAAGGAAATTGATATTTATTCTGAGCAATAACTTTTAAAAATATATCATTTGGTTTAAAAAGCTACCACCTACAACCCAATTACAAACAAGGTGCAGTAAGCACCAGACGAATTAACTTGCTGCAGTAGCTCACATGTGGACAAATTTATCCGCCTGTATTTGTCACTAGTCATAGTGTTTGCCCAGATAAATACTGATATCTGTTCCACCTCACGTACAGTATACATCAATGAGGATAGAAATGCTTGGTGGAATGGAAACAACTATTAATTGCCCTCATGCATTCTAGAAAATTACAGCTCTACAGTAGTTACTTGTGTCAATGAAGATAGACTGATGATGTTTTCACGGTTTGTCTGACTTAGTGGGTCTTAAAAAGTTACCCATTTATTTTTATATAGTTTAGCAGGGAAAGAGGAATATGTACTAATAGAAGTTATTTGTTATTAAACTTTAAAGGCAATTGATAGAGCACAGGCAGAAGTATGATAGTAAGAGTCCCTCATTGCTGTTAAGAATGAGGGTGTAATACGGATGACCGTGACATACACTTTCGAGAGTTTTGGGGAGAAATGATCTTCCCAGCCAAAGGATGATCAGCATTGGCAGATGTTAGGGTTCTCCTAACACCATTTCTTATATGAGCTTTTATGCCATTTTCTGCTTTTCTCCTTTGACAGAGCTAAGAGAACATCCTCCCTGAATGTGAATGGACAGGAAATTAAAGTTTTATCATGCGTTTCCCTCCCATCTTGCATATCCACTCATTAACACTATATGAACATTCATTCAGATGCTGTTGATGAACTAGTTGATAGTAATTCCTCAAACAATGTCCCAAAACAGACTACTAAAGATATTTGTTTCACAATATAGTTTGCGGCAGTCATCTTCTTTCAATCTGCCAACATGTTACCTCTTTAAACAGGAGCAAACACTACTCTCTAGGCCATTGTATTATTGCAGACAATTTCTTTCCACTCAGGGATGACTCATACAGATATCTCACCATTATTTTCATGTACTGCTATGATTTTATTGCTTTAATTTGTGTGTGAGTGGTTGCTGGAAGTTAGGAGCTGCTTCTTGATTAATTTATAAAAAAAATTATACAGCTCACTATTAGAGAAAGGCAGTCAAATGGTTACTAAAGTCCCCCCTTTGAGGAAAGAAACTTTTGTCCGCAATAGTACAATTAGACAGTCATGGGCAAATTGATGGTAAGACTGGATCACATGGCTCCATAGACATTACATGTAACTTCACATTGGATATCACTATGATCACCCAACTAAGTATAATATTTTGTATAACCAGTTTATATTTAATACGTAGAAAGGTATGTCAACAGAATTTTTTAAAAATCTATAAAGAAAATATGAGATGGTGTGGAAAGCCAGGAAGTGACAACTTAATACTTCGGGCTTCACACTCTAATGAAGAGAGAAGATTAGCAATCATGAGTGCTGAATACTTGAAGGGGATTTGAACCAAAGACATGGCTTGACTGAGATTGTGTTACATTTCATTTTGTACTGATCCCAGTGAAACAAACATACTATACCAACAGTAACTAACTTTTTATAGTCCCTCAAGTTGGTCTCCTTTCACTTTATTAACTCTCTTAACTCTGCTTCAAGTCATGTCTCAATCCTGAAACCCAAGTCTCTACCTCCAGACTCATTTATCTACCTAGACCGTCTCATTTTCCCTTGCATTACAGCCTTACTACCACCATAATGCTCACAGTTCTCCCTAGTGTGTAAAAGAGTCAAGGGCGAGGCAATAATGATGACGGGTACAATGGTAGTGTCTATGGAGTGACCCGTACCAGTCAATGTCATAGTCTGACCCATGACTTTGTTCTGTATATGGCACTGAGGACCAACACTGAACGTCACATCTGAACTGGATTTATCTAATTTTGATGTCAAATGATTATCTTGTAGTCATTATAATATAGTATATAGATTTGCATTAAAATAACTAGGCATTTTTATAAAAAGAGCTTGAGTGAATGCAGGACTGAGATTGATTATACTAAGAGATGTTTCAATGTCCTTACATGCGCTCGACCTACAGTGGCTGCGGCCCTACCATTCTAAACTGTAACAAAAGCTCAGTTATTAACTTTTTATAGAGAGTACAATGTTTTGGTGAATTTGAGGCTACCTGGTCCTCCAAAAACTGTGCCAAGAAACAGACAAAGCCCAACTTAGTATGGGAAGTGTGTCCTGTGGCAATATTCAGAGGAATCAGCAGCCTCTAATATTCCAGCAATATCTAACCCCCTTAAGAGTAAAATTTTTGAAGATATAAACTTTTTTGTGCTGATTCATGCATAAAGATCTAAAAGTGCACTTATAAACATGCAAAGTCACAGTTGTATTTGACAGACAAGTTTCCACCACACAACAACTTGGTCTGATTCGGGGAAATATAATCACACCCTTCGCATCAATTTTTTCTTTTTTCTTTTTTTATATATACCATATATACGTGCTCTGCTTGCTAGCACAGCTTTTTTCTTAAGCCATGATCACCTCTAGCATCACCATATTCTGCGGTCACTCTTCAATACTGTCAATATTATTATAATTAACAGCATGACTGGGCATTTCACCACACCATTTTGCTTTGGCTGTTTAAATGTATTTTTCTCCAGTTTCATGAAACCACACAATATATAAGAACCTGCATCACATTTTACTTTATCTATGTATATACATATATTTATATTTTTTCTTCACCATGCAAGAACCTGCATTCCATTTTCCTTTACCTGTATATGTAACTTTTTCAACTTTGTATAATGTTCTGCACATAACAACAACCCCCCTGGGCCCCCACACACTTGCATTATCATTTGGAAGACTACAAACTTCCTTTACACTTCCTGGAATGATCATGTCAGAGAAATTAAGTCTCTTAACATGGACAAAGAATGGCTGCACCATCTTTCATTATGCTGAACAAACAAAGTAAAAAGTATAATGTACATTTCTTTCTTATTGGCAAATCAATCTTTAAATATAAATAGAGTACTATGTGTGTAATATGCAAAGAGTGCAGTCCTCCATTCACATGATTACTATCACTTCCTGTACAGTGAAAGTTTAACTTTCATTTGCTCACATAAATAAACATACACTATACACTGAGTACCCTCTCAATTACTAATGAACATGAATGCTGTACAATGAAAGACTACATTTGTTCTGGTGTTGCACTCCACACTCTGACACACAACACACCACACTGCACCCAAACAAGCAGCAGGCACCAGGACAGTACAGTACTCTCAAACATACTGATACTCATAATCATTCTTCCTCTCACCATTCTCAAACACAAAGAATCATCCTCATCACTCGAGTAACAGGTAACCATACGAAAGCCTCCAAGGGGATTTGAGAACATAATGATTAACACACAAGCATGGCAGCAGCAACAGACAAGTTAGCGCTCCGCCTTCAGCTTCCATCGCAGTACAAAGTAACCAATTGTCCGTAGCGCAATGAAAAATAAAAACAGAACCAGAAAATCTATCCAAAACTCTGCACCAGCTATGTCCATCTCTTCAAGGAATTTCTTGGGAGATTTGTAGTGACAGTAGGCCTCGGAGCAGTGCAAGGGCTTGCGATCAAACCCATATATACTGAGTAACGTGCCCTCGAAGCCATACCTGATGGAAATGCTTTGTTATAGTCAAATCAAGTATGTATATACAAATTTTGTACATGAAATGAGCAGATGAGAGAAAAGTGAACAGACATCAGCACATTACAGTATATTTCAAGCTGTAAAAAAAAATGCAAATACAGTAAATGAAAAAAGAGATGAAAAATGAAAGAACTTAAATAATATAACTTGTCCAACCCCAACCAATCAAGAGTTTTTAGTTTATCTTGCTTGGATTCAATTGGCAATCTTAGCTTCCATCTATCCCCAGGTTGACACCTTATCTGTCTGCTGACCATAAATTTCATTTCTACCAAATCTTCTTTATTTCAGCCAAATGAAATTAATATTACTTTCTTCCATTACACATGATTCTCTTTTCTCAAACATCTAAGATATATTAATACAAGGACTCCTTCACTCACCAACTATTACAACTATCAATTCACCTCCCAACTCACCTACAGCACTGCCCTCTTGACTTACCTGACATATGAGATATAAGTGACCCAGCGGAGGTAGATGGGAATGGTGGAGAAATTAACGAAGAAGCCGGAGAACAGGAGGACAGGGATTGACGTGATGGGTCCCAGGAACACCGCACCCTGTTCAGGCAAGTGGAGATTAGTGGTAGTTGTGGAGGGAGAATATTTGTCAGTGTTCATCTTATTCCCCAGGTCACATCACTCATTCTATTCTCAATTTCATCCCTCCACGCCATATCTCACTCAGTCTGCCTCTCATTCCTCCCGACTCACACACCTTCATCAACTTCTACCTCTACACAAACCTATACATAAAGACACACACTAACCTGTATACTGAGACATGCCCCAATGGCCAGACCAAGTGACTGTGCCACAAGAGAGGTCATGATACACATTGTAGTGAACATGAAGAAGCGATGTGCTTCCAGTGGCTGGTCTGTTAAGAAGTACACCAGTAGCACATACAGTAGTGGGTATATCACCTGTTCAGAAAAAGAAAGATTGTTTGGTTACAAGTGATAGTATATTCAGCTGCCACATGATTTACATTCATTCAATCTTTTAAGAATGAGAATTGTGAGTACATTAACATCAATTTGATTTGTATGTACAAGACTGTTAACCCCTTAACTGTAATGGACCTATGGGAATACATTTCCAGGCAGAATAGTAACAAACATTATTAGGGTACATATACAATCTTATTGTAATTTCAATATCAACTTCCTACTAGCATAATGAAGTACAATATTGGCATGTTTCCTACCATAGTTGGAGGACTCGGTAGCATTTCAATTCATAAATGAGCCTGTGTGTTACAAGAGACACATGGGTCAATACATCACCAAACGGAAACAACAATTAGACAATAATTACCTGAAAAGGCATATCAGCCATGGTCTTGGCCAGATAATAAGACTTAAGGGAGTACCAGTAATTGAGATGTTCCCGTATAAACACATTCATCTCCAATGGAACTGTAAACAAAAGACAGCATAAGTAATAGTAAACAAAACCTAGTGACATACATGTATCTGGGGTGGCAGGATTTTCAGTAAACAATATCACTCTCTTTGACAACATACATTTACTGCCATAAGACAAATTAGATTACAGGTACCGTAATGAATCAGTGACACAGGATTGTAAAGTTTTGACTAACCACAGGTAGTACAGTATATGTAATATCAACAGTGGAAACTCTGTACAGTATATCACCAGTCATAAATAACAAACAACACAATTCACATGGTGTAATACAGAAGTCATTACATTAATGAACTTACATGTGAGTATGGTGGGCATCATGGCAGTGAACATGAGGAACAACATACAGAAGAACAGACACCCAGAGTTGTTGAACACCTTCCCTGCTTCATTGCCAATGTTGTAGTAGAGTAGGCCAATTAGTAGCCCAATCAGGATGTGTGAGCAAATACGCATTTTTGTCAACATCTGAAACAAATTTGTTCATAAACACTGCACAGTAGTTCTATCTATCTATCTATAGCTCTGACGCCTCGTTCCCTCCGGGAACTCCCCCGAAGGGGGTGGCCACGGCAGAAAAGTCTCCAGTCTTCCCTGTTCTCACACTCCCTCCTTACTTGGTCCAGCCCTCCCCTCCCCCTCATGTTTCTCTCCTTTACATACTCTTCCACTCTGTTCTGCCATCTTACTGGTGGTCTGCCTCTCACACCACGTCCCACAACTTCACTTACATACACCTTCTTTACAAACTCCTCACCTTGCATTCTCTCTACATGTCCAAACCACCTCAAAGTATTACGTTTCACTCTCTCAACCACTCCACACTCAATACCAATTGCCTTCTCACTCATACCACATCTCCTATACACACTCTCATTACTTTCTCCATCCCACCTTGTCAGTCCACATGCACCTCTCAGATAACTCATTTCCACAGCACCTATTCTTGACTGATGAGCCCTACTCCATGTCCATGTCTCCGACGCATACGTCAGTGTTGGCAAGATTATACTATTTCGCAGTCCCCTTTTCACTTCCATACTCACACTTCTACCTTTCATTATCCTCCCCAGTGATCCTATGACCTGTCTACCCTTCACTGCTCTCTCCCTAATTTCTCCTTCCATACTTCCATGTTTACACATAACTGTCCCCAGGTACTTAAACTCCTTCACTTCCTCCATCCTCTCACCCCTTAGGGTTATCTCACACTTCGTCCCAGTTGGTACTTCCACTCTGTAAGGTGTAGCAAAGTCAATCACTTCCGTTTCTGCTCTCTCAAACACCATCACTTTACTTTTACCCACATTCACCTTCAGTTTCCTTCGCTTACATACAGACTGAAATTTGTCCACCACACTCTGCAACTCCCTTTCACTCTCAGCCATCAGCACAGTGTCATCTGCAAACAAACTTGCCGCCAAGGACCAATTTACTTCATTCAGCTTCAACTTCACCCCCAGACCATTCACTTTGGCTTTCATCTCTCTCATACACCCATCCATATATATATTGAACAACCATGGTGACATAACACATCCCTGCCTCAGCCCTACACTAATATTAAAACTCTCACTCAGATCACCCTCCACCCGCACACATGCTTTTGCATCTGTATAAAAAGCCTCAATACCTTTCAGTAGAGATCCCCCAACACCATATATTCTCAACACCTCTGACATAGCTCTCCTATCAACCCTATCGTATGCCTTCTCCAAGTCCATGAAGGCAGCATACAACTTCTTACCCTTCCCTATATATTTCTCCACTATCGATTTTAGCGCAAATATCTGGTCCACACATCCTCTACCCTTTCTGAACCCTCCCTGTTCCTCACCAACTTTATTCCCTGTCACTTCCATCAGTCTCTCAGTTAGAACCTTTCCATACACCTTCCCCGGTACACTAAGAAGGCTTATTCCCCTATAACTACCACACTCCTCCTTACTCCCCTTCCCCTTATACAATGGCACAATTATGGCCCTCCTCCAATCCTCTGCACAGTAGTTTTGAAAAATAAATTATGGATCTTGATCCAAATCTAAATCTCTCGTAAATTCTAGTCAGTTATTGTAGGCACAAGCCCACCGCTGGTAAAGAATACATAAAAATCCATACATACAGTATCTTCTTGAAAATACTTGTTATCCATAAAGCCATACAGATATACAAGCCAACTAAATATATCACATAACCTTCATATTGCTGCAGGTTTTACTATGCTGGACAGCAATCCTTAGGACTCACCCCATCTCTGATTATGGACAAAAATGTTCTCTTGAAGAGGATGACAAACTGCTTCCAGCCTGAGGTGGGAAAGGAGTTGGGGATGTCGTCGATGCTCTCGTCTTCTGAGGCAAGGAGGGAGTGCTGGGTGGAGGGCAGGTTGACTCTGGTCTCTCCAGTCCCTCCACTTTGTCCTCCTGCACCTGCTCCTGCTCCTGCTCCTGCTCCTGCTCCACCACCACCACCACCTCCTCCTCCACCACCTCCTCCTCCCTCTCTACTGTCATCATCTTCACGTGCTGCCAAATATGAGTACAGTAATAATATTGTAAATTCAATACTTTTAAGCAATAGCCGATAACTAATGCAACTGTATCTGCCTAACAACAAATACTGTTATCAAAATGTAATATTGTACATTATTAAGTGTCCTTGTTTGAGAGTCTATAATCATTCAAACAAAATTATTCATAATAACTGCCCAAGATTTAAAAACATTCATAAACAGGTTTGCAAAACACATCCTGTGGAGAGTGATTAAATATTGATCGTAATACTGTAGTCATAAAGAAAATCAGAGTTTTTGGACTGTTTGAAGGTGAAGAATAACAGAAACCTGCTCCTCAACACGTACAGATAATGAGTTGTTTGGCCCTAACAGCAAGATGGTTGTCCGGCGCCAGGTTGTCACACTTGCCGCACCTCACTGCTGATGTCAACTTATGAGTAAACTCGCCGTAGTCTCCGCTGGCAACCTCCATTACTGGCCAAAAGAATATCATTAGGTGATGGTACAATACTCCAGTAGCTATGGAAAAATACAACTTTAATATTTCTACAGTACTGTATTCAATTTTTTTCAATGAGTGTGGGCTAATACTCATACTGTACTGTAGACTTTTGTACAAGTTTGAGCGTGTGATTGTGTACTTGCATGTGTACATGTGTGTGTGCAAACAAGTGGAAATGACATTTGTGGAAGTGTCTAGTCAATGCATGAATATAAATTTGAGTCAACAGTCTATGTGTTTACCCAATCATCCATTTATATCAAACAATCAATAACAATATTTTCCCATTAATTCCTTATATCAAGGGATGACTTTACATAGTGATAAAATAGTGCTAAATTTTGTTACTGTAGAAGACTCACGGAAGTCAGCAGGGTTGTGGTAAGACGGACACTCCAGCCCCATACCCGATAAGAAGGGTATGAGGCCGTGGATGGCTCCTCGGTATATACACTGTCCCTCAGCAAGCGCATAGAGATAGTCAAATTTCTCAAAGAGCTTAGCAGATGGCTGGTGGATGGTACAGATGATAGTGCGACCTCCCTGAGCCAGTGTCTTCAGCAGGTTAATACACTGGAAACTGCTACTGCTGTCCAAACCACTGTAACACATCACATCCAGTATTAAATTGTACATATGATCCATTTAAGTTATGTATATTTTTTTGTTTTTATTACCTATCCTTTTTTTTCAATGTATTTTAAATTTAATCTTTTGCTCTTCAACCCTACTCTTCTATCATCCATCTCCAGCTGACCTTCACATCAACTCTGCCAGCCATCTATCCATGTCCTTCTCATACACCCAACCATCTCTCAACCAACCATGCATCCATATCCCAATCACCTCTCCTACTTTCCATCTGCAAAAGCACAAACCTGGTGGGCTCATCAAAGAACATGATTGGTGGATTGTTGACAAGCTCGAGAGCGATGGAGAGTCGCTTCCTCTGACCCCCAGAGAGGTTGATGGCCCGGGTATCTCGGCACTCAGTCAGGCTCAGGGTTTCCAGGATCTCGTTGATCTAGTCACATATATAAACATATTAATGACAACAGAAAAGATTACAGTACAAGTAATCCTTACAGTACAACTATCTTTGAAATGGAAAACATCAGGGAGACAATATTTAATCCCATGATTATTCGCAGCTAATTATGCAATTTGCAAAAAAATATAATATGCAATAATATATGATAGGTTTCATGAAAGATATCTATATAAAGTAGCAATATAAATTCCAAAGATATTGGTACCGCATGGGTACTGTATTCCTTTTCTACCACTCTCACTCACCACTTCCTCCTTCTGAACTCCCTTCATGCGGTCTCCAAGCTTAAGGTTGGCTGAAACATTCATGCTCTCACTAACAGTGAGGTGGGGATGAAGGTGGTCATCCTGCATTATGTAACAGGACATCTTACGGAACTTCCGCAAGTTACGTTCCCTCCCGTTGACTAGGATGTTCCCCACAACATTGCTGATCCTAAGGATGAGTTGAGGGTTGATTCAAGTTGATGTACTGATATACACTATAATTGATATATAATATATATATAATATTATACCTTAATTAAAATCTAATACATACTTTAATAAGACACTGAACTTGTACTCAGTGCCTTTTATAGAATAATAAATGAATTAAAGGCTAACTGTACCTGTATCCGGCAGTGATGTTCATGAGAGTGGATTTCCCCGCACCTGAAGGACCCATGATGGCAGTGAGGCGACCTGACTTGAACCTTCCTGACACACATTTCAGGATGGTCTTGTAACCTGGATGACCAAAGTAACGTTAGTATTGTATTCCTTATAGTATCATTATCTTGAAATTCAAGATTCACAGTGTGAGTACCCTACATTACCATTCATTCTAATTTCTCTCAGTCTGTTTAATATTTTAATTAGTTATCCAGTAAGTCAAAATTTCCTTATTCATATCTCCTCTCTTTTCCTTTCCTTCTGAAAATAATTGGTAGGATTGTCAGGGGTGGGGGTAAACTTGATTTTTTTTTTTTTTTTTTTTTGGGGGGGGGGGGGGGTTGAAAACTACATTGAGGGTCTCAGAGGGAGAATAAGTACTGAGTTCACCGGGACCTAACCTGGGCAACCTACCGGGACATATCCGATGTAAACTATCATAAAATGACTGGGTCAAATTCCCGGGACCTAGCCGGATGTGGTAACACTACGTAGACATAGCCAAGAACGCAGTATTTCTGTAATAATAGGCTACTACCGAGAAGGGAGTAGCCAACAGCATTATGTGCATACCAATATTCCTATAAAGAATGTCATACAGCATACAGCTATTAATATTATAAAACTGGGGAAATGCAAAGTTGAAGCAATCCTATTATATTCATTTACTTAGTTGAAACAGCAAATATCTACAAATTATATTTTTGAAGTGGGAAGAAATAGCTAGGTTACACTATTATACAATATCACTTAAATTTACAAATTACAGTATTTATGTCCGATTTCTTTACTGCGGTTGTAATGTAAGAAACTGCCAAAAAAATTATAATAAAAAATAAATATCCAAATCAACATAATTGGAATGTGTGGGTATGTTGTCACTGGTTGATCTTGGAGACGAACTACAGTATTTAAAAAAAAAAAAAAAAAAAAAAAAAAAAATATATATATATATATATATATATATAATAGGGTCGTATGCAAGAACCTCTGTGGTGCGTGTATACGATGGCGTGGTGGTAGCGGTACGATGGTAGTATGGAGTCATCGTATCGGTACTTACCACGCCATCGTATAGGCTACACCATGAACGTTCTTGAATACGTAGATTAGAGGAGATAATGATGTAAGATAGCAAGATACACGAGCCATTTATCAGCAGTGAGAACATTTAATTATACACGTGTTTCTATTTTTCGTAGCACCCAGAATAATGGTGACTGACTGACTGCCTGACTGTCCACTTTAGCCACCACGCCACTATATAAAAAAAATATATATTGTCCGTTGATATAATATTATAGCGTTAATATAAATGGTACCCTACATGTGAACCACTTGTTGGGCGGTATTCACACTTTAGGTCGGTAGAAACCAGAGATAGGAATAATAATCATAGGATACTACTCTTCTGTCTGATATTACTCTGGTATCTACAAAACCTAACCATTTGTGCCTCATTGATGATCTAACAGGCTCACAGGCGTAAATGAAAGTGTAATAAGTTCCCGTGTAACGTTACAGCTGCTGCAGAGGTGATATAAATTCCATACACACGAATTTTATTCTCTTTGTATTAGAACTTTGAGAATTATTAATAACGGAATATAAAGCCTAAATTTGGTTATATATAAAAATAAGACAAAAGGTCATATTATTAATTAATAAGCTACTTTTTCAAAGAAAAGTTCTATTCGTCACTCAATTATTATTTATAAGACATTTGATGCGAATTATAAATCAGTTTTGGATTTGATTGATAGGAGTCAAAAGCTGCCCTGTGATGCATACGAAATGCATAAATGTGATTGGCTGATCAACTTGGTAACGTCACATCACCTCTCAGAGACCATAACATTCACAGGTGGAAGTTAATGTTGTGGATTGAAGTGTAAACAGAGGTGTAATTTACAACCGGAACTAATAGATACTCCGGCGTAAAATACACCATTTTTGTGGACCCCACCCAATGACTACAGTATATACACGTTATTGACTGTGATATTTTATAATCGCCTATGTGAAAAGGAGAAACACCCAGCCGTGAGAAACCATGCCATGACACAAGCTACAACAACATCCATGATGGAAGTTGGAACTGCCTGTGGGCTGTGGTTGACATGAAAAAGTGGCTCATGTGCAGGGTGTGGAAAGGATCCCACCACCACCACCACCAGGGCAGACAGTGGCAACCACCGTCCACTGAGAAGTGGCCCTACATCTCAATAATCCCTACTTCAAACAAATCGTAAACATTTACGTAAGTAAAATTTAGGCTTAAGATTTAGTTTTTGTTTTATCTTCTGCCTTACATTTTATCACTTTAGTTTTTGTTTTATCTTCTGCCCTACATCTTATCACTGTTCTCAGTATAAAGAAATAGGATGCCATACAAACAGATTACAGTGCCGGAGAAAATGGCTCGAATTGGGTGTACATGCAATATTTATTAATAAAAATAAATGCACGTACATACAAATAAATAAAAGTAAAACCTCACCTCTATTTCTGCCTTCTGACACTGAGTAGGAGAGATCATTAAATTCGATATGTACAGGTGGTCTCTTGGGCAGGTGAGACATGATGACCCCAGCACTAGCACCATTCACCACCTTCTTCCTTAGGTCGTTACTGAAACAAAAAGTAAATATTATTGTCATCTTGCTTATTGTACTGTCCACGGGGCTTTTTCGGTTACCGGTACTCATATAATTATCAGCCAAACATATTCTTTATTGTATGATTCACAATGCTTGTACGCTGTTCTTAGGTTGCCCACCGACATATACTTCTTATACCGATGAATGGTCTCCAAACTGAAGTTCAATTAACTTCAAAAGCTTACACTAAATACAATTCTACCACCTTCCTCTCCCATATAGGCTACTGTATATACTTGAACTTGAGTGAGTCGCGTTTTTCTGCCCTACTTGAAATGATAAGAAAACAGTTCATTAATTAAGTGGAGGATGACGTACATGTGATGTGACTTATCCACAAATGTCCAATGATTTGTTAGGCTTATTTATAGACAAGGAGCAAATACAGCCTTCACATTCCATGCCTAATTTAGTTAGTAGGCTGGTTACATTATACAGCAGAGTAGTTATTGTATAAACTGACATTTGGCCACGAGTATATTTCAGTTTTACGTATAGCCTAGTATAGTGCACAAGTTTATTGACCTTGCTTAATTTTAGTATGTGATTAAGTTCATGATTAAAAAAGTATACTATTATAAATGTTCATGACTTTTTTTTATATGAATATTATAACTTATAACATAAAAACTCAGGGGGATGTAAAGTATGATTACCAATAAAAATAAACTTGTATTCATATATTCGTATAATTTATAATCGAACGTTCCACATCTAGGTTATCATGTTTGATCAAATCTGTATAAGATGAGCTCATTTACAGGTCGATTTACTTATGGATTAATAGTGATCACAGCCTACATTATGTACATTTTTAGTTTAACATACAGTATTTAAAGAATTGTACAGTAAGTGCCACCATAACCCAAGCTAGACATACATACATCAATACCTGCTAATAAGATACTATACACTGTCTATAATAGCTCAGTATATAATAGTACAGTGCAAACACAATTCCCACCACGTTCACACCCCAAGCCAAGCACACTGTAACACCACACACCTCACTAGTCACCACGTACTATACACACCCTACAACACACACACTCTACAACACTTAGAAAAACACTAACTAACACTAACTAACTATAAACTCGGTCACTCCACTGAAGGCCTGAGGCACTGACTGATTAATCAGCTGGGGACTGAGAATCTGAGATACCAAACCGTATTTTCTTTCCCCTCACTCACGTTCTTATTTCTTACATCATCCGACTAGCTATAGGCCTAGCCGTTTTTTAAATCTACACACTAAAAAAATAACGCCACATAATCTTTATTCTGACTCTTAGCGTATAGATTTTAGAAATATACATGACGTACTATAAATTCATCTAGAAAACATTCTACAAATCCAAGTTATGATGAAACTTATCGAGGTCAGTGTATAAAGATGCTAATACCTAATGCATTTTTTTATTATTGTATTTCGTGGCTCTCTCATCCAATAGAGTTACACCCTTATCACACCTAAGGGAGAGTTTACAGGGTGTAATGCTACTGGCACTGACATGACCAAAGTCTAGCAAACTCTGGAGTGTAAAAATACAGCAAAATAAATACAACGAGACTGTCCTTGTTGACTTGGCAATGGGAGGTACCTGGCAACTCTCCCACAAGCCACAAGTGTTCAATGACGTCACAACCATATTTCCACTCGTTAATTAATTCGTTAAATTTAGTTAAATCTCATCGTTGATTAAAACACACAGAAGCTGACCAACTCAGTGAACTAGTAGATTAGTTAATATTCTAACAGGCAACAACAAAAAATATTAATATGTCGTTTTACAAACAATTTTCGTGTATCTCTCATAATGAAAGTAGGCCTATACGTATACAGTACTTCAGTTCAAAGACGATGTATTCTTATATCCCACTCTGAATGATAATAAACAAACTGTTTTTATTACTTACGTTATCAAACATCCTCACAGGTACTGTATTGGGTAACATGATGACTTTAGCTGAATACTAGGCTATTTAAACAAGAAACAAAATCTTTCACGTAGAGGACCAGGGAAAAAATCTATTGCCAGTCCGCTGACCACAATTCCGTACAATACACAGGACCAATGAGCTTCCTATCTCAACTCTATAATTATCACCTTTTCCTTTGTCCTATAGACTTTTCCAGGACTTTCATCAAATGAATCCGTACACAATCCTAATAGCTACGAGTTAGCTAACACCGTTTACACCAAGGTCTTGATATACATGATACAAAAGACTTGCATGATACTACAGCAGTTCTTTATTGTCGTTACTTTTTAGGTGGCAACAGTGAAGCATGGCAGTTCAACCTGTTCCTATCTGTCTCAAGGTGTCATCCATTTGACCTTGCATTCCTCTCCCCTCTTCTTTGCTATACTTTCCCTCACTCTTGTAGGTTAGATAGAATAGCTAAATCAAGCAGCCTCGAAAGGACCAGTAGGTCTGTTGCTGTTTGAGTGTCCTTTGTATTCGCTCTCCATCATCATGTACCCCTTCTCCCCTCCCTTACTTATTTCCTATCTCGTTGACACTCTACTCCTTACTCACTGGCCCACAAACTACGGTACGTCCTGACCCCTTTCCCTACTCCCCTCTCCCCTTCTCGTTCCATGACCACACCTCTTTCTTACTCCCCTACTCCCACTTCCAACTCCCCACATCATAATCTGCTTCCTCCTCTACCTCTACCCAATTCCTTTCCCCTCTTAACTCACCTTTCACTAGTAGGTAAAATGAGAAGGGAAGGCCAATAGGGATTCCTCTCTCTCTCTCTCTCTCTCTCTCTCTCTCTCTCTCTCTCTCTCTCTCTCTCTCTCTCTCTCTCTCTCTCTCTCTCTCTCTCTCTCTCTCTCTCTCTCTCTCTCTCTCTCTCTCTCTCTTCCAATTCCCCATTTCATAAACATTCCCAAGATTAAGGAGGCTAAGTTGAGGGCAAGTTGGAGGCTTCAGATTCCTCCTTCATATAATAGTTCCTTTACTATGATCTGTTTTGTGGTAGAACTTGGATGAACAGGTAGGGTGTGTCAGTAGCCTCCAATTCTCCAACAGTATACAGTAGTAAGTATCACCGACCCCGTTAGCAAAGTAAATTAATAGGAATCATCCACAACACATCCCAAACTTGAATAACGACGAGGGTGAATTGAGTGTGATGACCAGCAATGTTTTATTCCATGCATATACCAGGTCACAATGAAAGTTCTGGCGCTCTAGGCATGTCAAATACGAGGCAGTTCTATTGTAGGTCATAGCTAGCGTGCCTGTATAAGCGATGTATGTACAGTTGCCAAAAGAGGAATTGCGACAACTATTGATAGAACATTAAATATATTAATGTCCATAGTTGTTTGTAGGAGTCTTAAGTATGTATTACAGAAGGATATGTATATTTCCTTCTGTTATACATGCTTATAGTCCCTACAAATAGTTGTGGATATTACTATGGTTAAATTTCCATCAAGATTTGTCGCAATTCCTCTTTTGGCAACTGTACACTCGAGCTTGTAAATTCGCGACCACTTATCAAAATGTTTATGCCATCTGAGCTGGTAACACTGTTTGGGGAAGGTGTTATTGTTGGTGTAAGATTGTACCATGTCCCTCTACTATGTTCCATCTACTCTGATTCCTCCCAAAATAAATATTACCAGCTCAATTGGCATAAACATCTAAGTACGTGGTCGTGAATTTACGAGCTCGAGTGTACAGTTGCCAAAAGAGGAATTGCATGTACAGTACAGAATACCGCGATGACGTGGCTGCTTGCGGTAAGAGTTGACAACAATAAAGTAATTGTTGATGAAGGCTACATTGGAATTGCGTCTCAGTCTCGAGAGCCTCATGTAATCTAATACATATAACCAGTAATTATTATCGTTGAATTCTGAACACATCCATTAAAACATCGTAAATAATATGTCATACAGTATCTTATTACAATATTGGGAAGTTTATGCAGATGATTGTACACCTACGTTCATAGTTCCCTGTACAAAGAAATATCAGTTAGTTTTATCTCCTCTGTATTACACTTTGTAACTTTGTATCATTAAAAATTACAGCACGTATTGACCAGGCACTGTACAACGACCTTTGGTATCCTACTGTGTGTTCCATCCTCCTCTCCCTCCCCGTTCAGTGTATAGCCTACCAGCCAGTGTTGCCAACCGTAGGGTAATCGCCCTATATGTAGGGCATTTCGACCTCAAATCCTTGTCTGTAGGGCGTAGGGTAATTTTACAGAATCATAACGAAACGTAGGGCGTTACAACATTTTGGTATAAGTGATAACATATTTTGTAACATAAAAAATAAAACACTTAAAGTACACATCTTAAAGTACAGACGTACGATGTATCAGTAATTATCGCGGGGAAGATTTTACAAAATACATCTAACTCGGCCAACACTGTTCCCCTGTTAAATCCGCTGGCGATCACACGCAACCCGGGGTAACTAACTGAAGGGTTGCGTGTGAACGCCAGCGGATTTAATATGGAAGTTGGCGAACGGAGTGTTGGCCGAGTTAAATGTATTTTGTAAAATCTTCCCCGCGATAATTACTGATACATCGTACGTCTGTACTTTAAGATGTTATTATGAAACGTGCACCCTCCCTCTCTCTTTCCACCATCACCTCCCTCCCTCCCTCCTTCCCAATCTCCTTCCACCACCACTGACTGACCTTGTCCCAGCCAAAGCACCACCTTGGCTTCTTTGTTTTTATGAAAGTTTTTGACACGAGTTGGGTCTGGGTGGATCAGGGTGGAGGAGGAGGAGATGGAGGTGGTGGTGTGTGTGTGAAGATGTTTTGTAGTGGGTCTGGTCAGTGTGCTGGTATTATATTGTTCCACGTGTTATTATCTTTCTGACAAGTTCTTGCTCAAATATTAATAAGGTACAAGTTTCGTTAATGTAATAGTGTGTAGACCTAAAATAGTACCAGTCTTCAGGGGATGTTGTGGTGGATCAAAAATTCAAGATAGACAGACGATAGTGGTGGTGGTGGTAGTGGGTTAGAGAGGTTAGGGTGTGGTGGTGATGGGTTACAAGGTTTAAGGTGTGGTTTTGTTGTTGTGGTGATGGATGAAGGGATGGTTAGGGTGTTGGAGAGGTGATGGGTGAAGGGATGGTTAGGGTGTGTAGTGGTGATGATTAAGTGATGGCTAGGGTGTTGGAGTGGGTGATGATTAAGTGATGGTTAGGGTGTTGGAGGTGATGTGTCTGGGTGGGTGGGTTGGATTAAATTACATTATGTTGGCCTACGATGAAGTGAATCACATTATTAAGGAAAAATAGAGTGAGTGCAAACATCCTGGGAAGAGTAAACGGAAGCAGGGGGAGGATGGGAAGGATGGAGTGGAGAGGAGGGAGGGAGGGTGGGGTGGGGTGGAGTGGAGTGGAGAGAGAGGGAGGGAGAAAAAGTGGAGGGGAGGACTGAATGGGGAAACGTAGGGGTAGAGAAAGGAAGGGAGAGGGGTGAAGAGGTGAAGGAGGAGGGGAAGGAGAGGGGTGAGGAGGGGAGAGAGAGGTGAAAGAGGAGGGGAAGGACAGTAAAAATGGGAGGAAAGGGAGATAACTGGATGAGTTTAGCCAGCCTCCCTCCCTAAAGAGGCGAGTTCTGAAACAGAGTTGACCAGAATTTTCCAACTCTGTAGCGCTTGTATGAGAATTTAAATGAACTGGAGGAGAGAGGAGAGGAGGAGAGAGAAGGGGAGGAGAGAGAAGGGGAGGAGAGAGGGGGAGAAGGGGAGGAGAGGGGGAGAGAAGGGGAGGGGAGGGGGAGAGAAGGGGAGGGGAGGGGGAGAGAAGGGGAGGGGGAGGGGGAGAGAAGGGGAGGGGGAGGGGGAGAGAAGGGGAGGGGGAGGGGGGAGAGAAGGGGAGGGGGGAGAGAAGGGGAGGGGGGAGAGAAGGGGAGGGGGGAGAGAAGGGGAGGGGGGAGGGGGAGGAACGTAGATGTGGAACAAAGGGGGGATGGGTAGGAGGGGGTTAGGAATAATAAAGAACCATACTGTAAAAGGTGGGGGGGGGGGGAGTGAAGGTGGAGATGAAACAACGTAGGTGGCAAAGAGAGAGAGAGAGAGAGAGAGAGAGAGAGAGAGAGAGAATTATGTAAGGTGTAGTGACTATAAATAAGCCAGTGTGACGTGGACGTCTCACTGACAGCAGGGAGGGAGGGGCCGAGGGCATCAGACGAGGCAAACGGAAAAGAGGAAGAGAAGGGGAGTGCAGAGAAACGGAATGGAGGGAAGGGGAGTGGAGAGAAACGGAATGGAGGGAAGGAAAGTGGAGAGAAACGGAATGGAGGGAAGGAAAGAGGAGAGAAACGAAGAGAAAGGGAAAGTGGACAGAAAAGCAATGAAATGCACCTGGAGAAACAGAAATGAGGAGGAGGAGGAAAGGGAAGTGGAAAGAAAAGGCATTAGATGGTAATAGGAGAAACAGAAAGTGGTTAGAAAGGAAACAGGAGAAACGGAAAGGTAGAGGGAAGGAGAGTGGAAGAAAATGGAATGAGATGCAACAGGAGAAATGGAAGGGTAGAGGGAAGGAGAGTGGAAAGAATAGGGCAATGGATAATAACAGGAGAAACGGAAAGGTAGAGGGAAGGAGAGTGGAAAGAATAGGGCAATGGATAATAACAGGAGAAATGGAAAGGTAGAGGGAAGGAGAGTGGAAAGAAAAGAGCAATGTATAGTAACAGAAGAAGAGGGATAGAAACGAAGATAATAGGTATGGGAACAGAGAGAAGACAGATTAATGAAGTTAGGTTTAGAGAGACATGAAAACACCAACATGAAGTTAGGAAAGGCGAATATTATATCCTGACCACAATAGATAAGTTTGGATTTGGGGGGGGGGTCAGGTCATGTTATTATATGCTGGACTTAACTAACATAGAAATATAAAGAGTGGCAGTAGAGAAAAATGGTAGGTAGAATAAGCTAGGGAAGAGAAAGGGGAGGAAAAAAAGATAAAAAAAAGAGAATTAATAAGGGAAGCGAGAGGGAAAGACGAATAAGAGAATAAATAGGGGAAGCGAGAGGAGAGGAAAGAAGAGACACACAGGAAAGTAAAGCCATGCAGAGGAGAGGAAAGAATAGAAAGGGAGGAACTAAAGCAAGGAGAAAAGAGAGGGATTTAAGGTATAGCAAACAGGGAGGGTAAGCCAGGTGTGTGTGTTGATTCTCAGGTCATAATAAACTTGACAAGAACTATTATTATACCACGGTACCACAACCACTACAGTGTATAGTAGCCTAGGGAGTCGGATGTAGCCTAGGGAGTGTGATGTAGCCTAGGTAGTAACACAAACACAACCAAAGGCATCTATCTCTACTAGGCTACACCAACTACGATTTTTTTTTTTAACATCTTTGTACCTAAACCTGTCTGCTTTTTTTTTTATGGTATTTCAGTCATACCTCCTTCCCTTCCCTTCACTATACTTTCACCTTCATTTATTACTTCCCTTCACTATACTTTCACCATTTATTCCCTCTCTTCATTCATTCCCTCCTTTCATTCACCCCCTACAGTTACTTCACTCACCATATCTCCCTTCCCCACCAACTTATTCCACTTCACATACATAATTATATAGGTATTTACTCCACTTCGTCCTTCCTCCATAATCCCCAATAATGCGATACAAACGTGATGGAGTGTGTGTGTGCGTTAGAGAGAAGGGGGGGGGGGGGGGGAATGCTGATGTTCCCCTCCCCCCAGTAAGTTAAATATACCCTGTGCTAATGCCAGGTAAGGGAGGAGAAAGGGAGGAGGAGGAGGAAAGGAAGGGAGGAGGAAGAAAGGAAGGGAGGAGGAGGAGAGGAAGGGAATAGATAAAGAAAGGTTTATTAAGCAAAAATCATAAAATTAAGGTATCAAGATTACTGCTTCTAGAAACTGTCTGAGTTAGCAGTAAGTTTAAAGATATTCAGATTGTAAACACTTGTATGATTTATGCTTGTGTCGTTTTAAACTTTAAAGAGTGGAAGAGCGACGCCAAGAATTTCGTTACATAGCTACAACACCAGATACACAGCTATATAAACCAACCAGTAATCCCTGCTCGTCTGTATGTCTGTTTATTTCAGTCAGATAAGAATTGGTGTTAATAAATAAAATTATCAGAATATTGAGT
The DNA here is from genome assembly GCA_034508575.1 of Petrolisthes manimaculis. NCBI lineage: Eukaryota > Metazoa > Arthropoda > Malacostraca > Decapoda > Porcellanidae > Petrolisthes > Petrolisthes manimaculis. The sequence continues at coordinate 41,641 of JAWZYT010002715.1, forward strand.
GACTTCCAAGCGGTCGAGCTGAGGGAGGGACATGCAAGAGGGACGCTAATGGACTATTGTAGCCTAGACACTATTATTATTATACAAACATTCCCAGACGTGCTGCGTAGGCTGGGCTGTTGTTAGTGTCCTTCCCTTGATAGCCTATACGGTACATTCCCTCTGTTCCTCAATTGACCCTGCAGTCTTTCCCAACAAATGCACCAGCTCAATCTTTCTTAGTAAAGCTCACTGGCAAACCCTCCCTATAAGACAGAGGGTGTGCAGCGGTCAACACACACCTAATCTAATTTAATTTCACACTCACCTCATATATGATCAGTTATGTAATTAAAACTGACCTCAAAGTATTTGCTCGGCCACGAAATGTAAGAATGTAAGCTTAGTATCCTTTGCTTGTGATTACAGTATGGGACGACACAACTCCTAAACTTCACTAAACCACACACAAAACTCAAAGTTACTCCATGCTATGTTGGTGCGTGGTGTTGTAAGGGATGTTCTCTCTACGTGCCCCTCGCCTAAACTGAGGCTACTGAGTTAGTGTTGTGAGTTTGAGTTGGTCACTATCACACTCTCACTACCCTCCCTTGCCCTCCCTCCCTCCCACACACTTCCCTCCCTCCCCCACACACTCCCATCCCTCCTACCCCGTCACTCTCGCTTTCGATATGCTATAGCCTCATTCAGTCTATCCACTTCCCTGATTTCCCTCCTTTTCAGCTCATACTATAAACATTCCCTCTCTTTATTTTCTCTTTTCTTTTTGTCTCAATATTAGGATTGTATGCTGTCAGTATCCTTCGGGCTTCGACTCATGAAGCATTTGATGGAAACAGTGGAGCTTCAAGGTGTTGGTTGGATGTTTCCTTTTTACTGCACTAAATGACCAACACTATTATTAAATTTTATACAAGTCACTATATGGAACGAGCAGTTATAATGTACTGTAGCCTATATACAGTCATCTGCAACTGGTATCGAATATGGTCAAGCATTTTCTGTACAATTAGTGATGACGACGTACAGTAGTTTTAATCATTCATACACCTATCATATATTTATTTATTTATTTATTTTTGCGTGTCGATGAACCCTGATACCTTAAAAAACAGAGACAACGACCATTTCACCTCAGAAAAAAAACACACAGGGACCTTTGGAGTGGACATGATCTTCAGTGAACAGACGTCCATTATTTTGCCCGCTGACCATCACGCTATCCACTATACTATCACCTTCCCTTTCTCCTCCTCCCTTCACTGTAAGGTATTGTACACAAGGTTAAAAAAAAAAAAGATCAATCGAGCAGAAGGGGTTTGATGGTTCAGTAAATGATTGACAGACACAGTTCATGATGCCCCGAGAACATATTCGTGATCATTATACGAGTAACCTATATGCCAGCGCTTGATTTGGATAGGATAGGTCCAGTTTACGTTTGGTTTTATAAGAACTTAATCGTTATAACCCGGGTTAAGCGTTATTCTCCTTCCAACCACCGCGATTTTGACCCAGTAGTCAGCAGTGTGAGTTGGCTATGTAGTCTGCCAGACTTGGTGAAAATGCGTCCCGGGTATAAACATGCTATTTTTTTCAGTATCCATCGTCTGAGGTGTCAGTATACATGTTTCACACGAGAATTGCACTCGGCGTTTTATTTTAAGTACCGGTACATTCTAAAACTGTAAGTCGTGTCCGTTTACCACCAGAGGTCACAGTAATTAATTCCTTGTTTGTGGAGTTTTAATTTACCCTTCACAAAATAGGTTAGGCATGACTCTTGTGGGTAAGTTTTGTCCTTGAGTGTACAATCACCAACTAAAGTGATGGATCCTCACCTCGTGATTTTTTAAAATTCTTGGTTCTCACTGTCTCGTTAATCATACTACCAGGCACAAACATCAATTATTTTCTCCTCACTTAAGTTTATATACAGCACAATTTTTCAAGATTTTGGCAGATACACACTTGTGCTTTTGCTGGCGAGTAATATTATATACCAAGCCAAAACCGGTTTGCTATTTCCCTATTTCCTCCCTACATTCCTTCCTTCTCGTCCTTACTCTTTCCCTCCCGTCCCTCCTTGTCCATCTAGTCGTCGTCCTCCTCCTCCTCCTTCTCCCACAACTGATATAACTTGTTTGATTTTTTCCAACTCCCTTCCATCATCCTTCTCCCTGACCTTTATCATCAAGTTCTCCCTGACCAATCCTATCCCCTACTTTCTCCCCTTGTTCTTCCTACCCATCTCTCTCTCTCTCTCTCTCTCTCTCTCTCTCTCTCTCTCTCCACGGTACCTATCAGCTGTCTTTTCTTTGCCCTTCACTTTCTCCCTTCTCAGAATTATTATACACACTACTACTACTGTATGTCCTTCACACCAACCCTCTAACTTTACCCCCTTACCCCAACTCCCTCCTCTGCCTACATTCTCACCTTGGCCTTCCTACTTTCACCTTGCATACCAACTTCCCTCCAACACACCACACAGTCATGCACCTCATTTTTTTTCAAGACATCTCCATCCAATTCTCTCTCTCTCACATCTTTGTCCTTCCTTCCCACCCACCCACCCTCCCATCCCTCTTCTCTTTCCCCTTCCTCATTAGCCTACTATACCTCACCACCTGGCCCTTCCCTCTCATTTCCCCTCACCACCGACCGCCTCATCCACCACCACCCACTCCCGTCCCCTCTTATGTTGTTCTGGGCTCCCCTCTCCAATCTTTCTTCACTCCCTTGATGCATTAGTGACTTCCTCGGTGTTTTCATTCAGTATTTTGATTGATATTGCATATTCTTCACATTCCTTCTTTCCTCTCCCATCTCCCCCTCTTCCTTAGTCTATGCTCCCACCCCTTTAGGACCCTATGCCCCCGCCCCACTCTTCCCTTTGGCTTTGAAACTACTCTTCAAGTTAGCAAAGTTTAAGGACCAAGAGAACTTGTTTGTAAAGCCTTTGTTTACTCCCGTGTTCCTAGCCAAAGCTGCCAAACTCTCACCCTCCTTTCCATCACTATGTATGTCCTCACTTCTCCTCCCTTTCCTCATTTATTACCACTTTTTCTTTTCCCATCTCCCTTCCTTCCAGCCACTATTCCCCTCACTTCTCCCTTTTTCTCTTACCATCTTCCTTCCTTCCACCCACTATTCCCCTCACTTCTGCTCCCTTTCCTCATCAATTTCCTCTTTTCTTTTACCAACTCCCTTCCTTCCACACTATTCCCCTCACTCTGTCCTTGATCTCCCGCCCCTTACAACGTCTCCGGTTCGGTACACCCGCACTGTACCTCCTCTTCCCTTACTCCCCCTCCCCACTAAACCACACACATTCACTCACTCGGTACACCTCCCCTGCCTCCCTCCTCCACCACAAACACAAACATACATACATACACATCCCCTGCCTCCCTCTCCCATCACCACCACTACAACCACCACCACAACCACAAACACATACATACATACATACATACGAACTCACTCCCCTGAAAAATGGCGACGTGAACCCAAACCAACGATAGACTGCACTCAATATGACCTTAGTTAAATGTTGACCTTAGTTAGTACACATGTTCTCTTATACAAAATATTATACACTGACCTACTTTTTTTCTTTTTTTCTTTTTATACACTGAGCTACTTTTTTTCTTTTTTTTCTTTTTATACACTGAGCTACTTTTTTTTTTTTTTTTTTTTTTTTACGCTGAAGTGAGTGCATGTTTTTTTTTTTTTAAATATGATTATGTCGTAGATGTTTTAATTAAGGAGCCTATGATCGTGTAGGAAATTACTCAGTGGCTTCTAATTCCTCCTGATTATGCCACAAAACAAACTCCATCAATGTAGGTGGTGTTTCGTGGCAATGTTTGAAGGACTCGCTAACTTCCAATTTTCTGACTACATCACGGGGTCCCTTAAGGTGGTAATTCATTTTTGGTACATTGGAGTGTCTTGATTCCTCCAAAGTATGCTAGGAAACAGGACCAGAAGAGCAAAAATAATGGTATTCTGTTGCTTGGAATAGTTTGGAGGATTCAGTTGCTCCAGATTTACCAACACAGAATTTCCTCCCTAACTGAGGCACTAATTAAGTTTGGTTTGGTGATAATTGCAAGACGAATTTCATCACATACGCCGATACTATTGTACATTAATGTGTCTGTATACCAGTGTAATGTCCACGTGTGTGTCTGTGTGTATATAGTAACGTTTAACCTGCACTAGCCTACTGTGATAAAACAAAACACAATACCGGTATATACTTTATAATTGGTCCTAGTTCATGACATAATAATTAATATAGTCTCTAATTACAGGATATAAACATAAAGTACCATATATATGCTTAGCTTACGTATAACTATAGGTACCGTATGCTCAATTATATACATTACACCCCAAATGTTACGTATGGTAATGAGGCGATAAATAAGTACCGGTATGTATATATTATTGATTTATACTCTAATATCACTACTATACAAAACAAAAAATACTGAAAATAGTGCGATAAATAAATACCATACCGGTATGTAAATATTATTGATTTAAACTCTAATATCACTACTATACAAAAAATAATACTGAAAATAGTCCTAGCTGTGAGTCACTATCCTAATTTTCATATCATAGGCCTACATACAGTACAGTAGGATATTATATGTACTTACAGGCGTTCACTGGCAAAGAGAGGGAGGAAACACATATATTAGGCTAGGTAGGCCTACTTGAGATACCTGACAAAGGGGTATATAATGGGAATCAATAGTCATCATAAACGACACCTTGCACTTTCATTGTTTACATGTGACGTCACTCCCAGCAACACAAGGCCATCATACCCCTCTCCTTCAGCCAGTTTTCTCATCTTTTAGGATCATATCATACATAGTCTCTTTTTTGTCACAGTATACATCTCAAGTTTTATCACAATTCGTTCGTTATTTTAATCGTGCTTTTGTTGTTGTATTGTCATGCACTACCGAAGGAGAGGCGAAATGGAAAAGAAAGATATGGAAGGGGAAGGTTCCCGAAAGGGACGAATGGAAGAAGTGAAGAATTTATGAGTGTATTAAGTATTCATCTGTGAAAACTGGCAAGATAAAGAGAGAGTAATAATTAGGTATCTGTTAAAACTGGCAAGAGTAATAATTAGGCATTTGTTAAAACTGGCTAGAGAGAGATATAGTAATAATTAGGCATCTGCTAAAACTGGCAAGTACTCAGCCAACATAAAACTGTCTAGCCTCCAGTGTACCCATGACAAGATCCTCCCCTCCCAATTTCAACCAAGCACTCAACAGTCATCCCTCTTACGCGAAATGTGGCAACACTGACTTACATAACCACTAATACATAATGCCATACACGCTAGCTATGATACTTAGGTTATTACTTATAGTTAGTTACTCATAGTATAATATTATGCAGACAGTCAAGTTATAAATGATCAGTTAATGAAAAAAAAATGAAATAAAAAGAAATGCAGGAAAATTACTATCTAATAAGTAATGTAGATAAATAATGCATTGTCTTTCCAAGTTAATGTAATCTAACTCCAATGGTTTTGTATATTTCAGGGTCCAAGTTAGTTGTTGGCGGAAAATTCAAAATCGTTACTTCGGCAGACACAACAACTCCTTCCACACTCCATCTTAAAAGTTCCAGTGAGTTATTCTTCAAGCATGAGTAAGTACCTGTGTTTGTTATTGTTGTTGCTTACTCAGATAATATACTGAAAACCTGATACGTCAAAGCCAGATTATAAGCACGAGATTAGTGAAATAAGTAGTATGTAATGTAGGTTAGGATGGTAAATGATTAGGCTACGGCCGTGTATGACTGTAGGTTAGGATGGCAAATGATTTGGCTACGGCCTTGTATGACTGTACAGTATAGGCTATACCAAGTCAACTTTACATATTCTCATATTTACAATTTCCAACTTGTGGGCGAAGATTTTTTTTTTTTTTTTTTGGTGAGTATTCAGAGTAATACTATACTTCATTAGTTCGTAAACCTGTAGTCGCGACCCAATCAAGGACAGAGACGGCGTTTCCAAAGGGTAGAGAGGGACAGTTCCCGAAAAGAATGAAAGAATAAAAACTGTCCATCATTTTGTTCCATTAGCGCACACACACACACACACACACACCAATCAAGGTTTATGTGTGCGGGGCCTACATGGACGAGAGGGCCACGTGTGTGTTTTCCGAGCGTGATGTGAGAGATGAGTGGTTAGTAACACCATCACCACCATTGCCCTTAATTCTCCAAGGGTTCTAATAAAAGGAACATTGGGGGTAATTGTTCACTTAAGGATCGAGTTGGCTACTTTTTTGTCTGTCTCAGGAGCATATTGTGTTCTGGTCGTGGCTTGAAGGGGTTAACTGGAGGCATAATTTACTTGTCAACTCCTATTTCATCCAACTGTCTGAGTCAGTTTTCTTTTTATCTGCCCTGCATTCTACTCTCCCTAACTCTTCTACTCCTTCACCGTTCACTCGCTGATGTATCTAATGTTGAAGAGGTTGTATAATATAAAGTCCAACCATGTAACTAAAATCTACCTACACCTTTTAGTACACCTATCTACCCGTATATCTAATCTTTTTCAAACAGAATAATCTTTCTCCAAACCATATTACGGTGCGAATAAAACAAAAAGCAAAACACTGTCCCCCAAACCACATCATGAGGGAGAATACAGAATGCGGTATATGGTAATAACATACTGTATATAAATCAAATCCCTCCTCACGTCCCTCACTCCCCCTCCCCCTGCTGGAATCCCTGTGTCAGCTCAAGTCCTCTTCACTCTTTATCTAATCTCATCCCATGACTCCACCAACTACTCTTGTCTACTTCAACCACTTATCCAATCGTAACTCGTTGGCATCTAGACTATTGTAATATTATACGGTATGGAATAATCTTGTTGTGCCTATCGCTATCTTATATAATGAACTAGGATATCAATATATGCTTACGTGCTTAACTGTACGATATCATATACTCAAGTGTACGATACATATTAATTAACGCCTTTAATGAGCAAGTTAGGTTAGGTTAGGTTAGAATAATGGCAAAAAATGAGCAGGTTAGGCTAGGTTTGGTTAGGTTAATGCCAAAAAGGTCAATTTCCCCCCTAGTCTTTCTGCCTTGTTCTGTCTGTCCTTCGTATCCTTGGATCAGTACGGTACCCACACATCAAACAAATCAGTCAGTCAGTCAGTCACCCATTGTCCAGTCACTCAACCTGGCTCACCCACTTGCCCAGTCAGTCAGTCAGTCACCACCACTTAAGGAAATAACACCTTACTTTGAATATAACCACAATTGTCGTATATTCTCACTTCTCAACGACTGAAATAAGAGTTACATATTCTAGTTTTAGATTCAAGGTCAAACCAGAACAGTTCCTTGTCCATCTGTACGTTTGTATAATAATTATATTCACAGGTAACAACAAACAATGTCAGACCATTTCTATAATTATACTGTAATACTGTTAAATTCTATTATTCAGATTCTAAAATATAATATCCACATTTATTGAGTCTTGTGTTATTATTAATTTACTTTGTGTGAAGCATTAATGTATATTGTAAATTATATAGAATAATAACTCCCACTGGACTAGGCTATATTAAGAAATGCGACTCGAAGGTTTTAAAATAATTCAAGACAGAGATAGAAGAACCCGCGTTATTAAGGCTGTTATTGAGTCTGCTCCCGTAACACACACACACTGTTACGAGGTCATTTATGTTATTCACCTCCACTATGGTGTCTGAGCCATGGAGGTATAATATTATACTAGATTATACCTCCATGGTCTGAGCTGACTACCTAAACACACTACAATGACATAACCGTTTACCTTCTCGTTGAAGTTGCCGAGTTACACAATTTCTGTCAATAAAACGTGTTAAATAATAATATAATAATAAGTGTATGTATGTTAATTATAACTGTATGTTTGACCTTGTTTATGCATTAATATAAAAGTTATTGCTTCTCTTTACACAACGGCATACGCAGTGCGAGGGATAAAAATAGACTTTACTGGCGACATGTGTCAACTCCACAGAAGATGACGTCACAGAAGGCAGGGCCGTTGCTCTTGTCACATTGTTTACATTGTGACGTCACCGGTCAACCTTCAAGTCTCGTCAGATAAAATACACAAACAGTTAACCTATTACAGAGCCAATTGCGCTAGGTGGCTAGGGTACCGGTATGCACCAATTATGTAATTATGATAACGTTCCGTAATCGTGTGATTGGCTAACAGGGCTTAATATAGATTATTTTATCTTATTTATATTTTGTATTCGTGTGCAAATATAAAGGATAATGAACAGAATTTTTTACATTTATTATCAGTGATATACAAATAAGCCTTACATAATTATAAGATATTTCCATTTTCACTTTATGATTACGATGTAAAATGTAAATCAGCCTAATTCTGTGATATTTATACCAACGCAGGTGTAATAAATATCATAATTTCCCGGTTCGTACACTTTACCGAATTAGAATATCTGAAAGGGCAGGAAATTTTGGCTTAGCAGAAATTAAATCGAAGTTCAGAGAGAGAGAGAGAGAGAGAGAGAGAGAGAGAGAGAGAGAGAGAGAGAGAGAGACTGCGTGTTAGCGACCAAGGAAGAGGAAGGTGGTAAGAAGAGAAGAGAGAAAGAGAACCGAGGGAACGATAAAGACGATAAATAAGGAAATATTAAGAGATGCAACGGAAGGGGAAGAAGGGAAAGGAAGAGAAGTTGAAGAGGGTGGAAGGGGAAGAAGGGAAGAGAAGTTGAAGAGGGTGGAAGAGGAAAGGGAAGAAGGGAAGAGAAGTTGAAGAGGGTGGAAGAGGAAGGGGAAGAAGGGAAGAGAAGTTGAAGAGGGTGGAAGAGGAAAGGGAAAGAAAGGGATAAAAGTTAAAGAAAGAAAAAAGGAGAAAAAGGGTAAAATATATCACAATGAAAATCCTGAGGTGAAAAGGAAACATAACAAGACTCAGGAAAATAAAGAAAGAAGTGAAGTAGTAAACAGGAAGAAGTGTGGGAAAGAAAGTGGGACAGATGAAATGAGAGAGAGTGAGTGAATGAGAGGCAAGCAATAGATGGGGAGGGGAGGGGAAGGAAGGGGAGAGGAGGGGAGAGAGGGAGGTAGGAATGCCACTGACAGCGCTCCCTGCGGAAATAATCATAAGCTTCCCCTGCCACCACAACTACCACTATCACTCCTGTCACTACAACCACACCCTACCACCATCAACCCTGCCACTACAACCACACCCTACCACCATCAACCCTGCCACTACAACCACACCCAAATACCACCATCACCCCTGCCACTACAACCACACCCAAATACCACCATCAACCCTGCCACTACAACCACAGCTACCATCACCCCTGTCACTACAACCACCATCACCCTGCCATCACCAATACAACACCCTGTCACCCCTGCCATTTTAACCTATACCTGTACAAGCAACATCAGCTCAGTTACGTCATATCGGTGTGGTAATCTGCTTAACCCTACCTTCCCTGCTCTCTCTCTCTCTCTCTCTCTCTCTCTCTCTCTCTCTCTCTCTCTCTCTCTTTGTATTCGTTTTAACTAACCTGTCCCTTCAAAAATTTATTTAGTTATCAAACGTAAGTGTCATAAAGAGTGACAGGAGCTTTCATTTTTGTTTCGTGATCTAGTTTAAAATATTCAGTTACTTAGATTTAGGAGACACGTTTTTCTGGCATAGTTTGGAGGAATCAGTAGCCCTCCAATTCACCCCTCTACCCTCTAATAGAAATAAATAGAAATACAATAGAACTGAATCCCGTAAATGGCCTCACGTGTTTCCACTATCGGCCTATCGGTATTTGTACACTTATCTGATACAACGAGAGACACACTGGCCGGTATATCATGAGGGTCAGACGCCGGAGAATGGAAAGTACATGATTTTATACACCGGACTCACAAAAACCCACCGGAATGTAAGAAGAAATATATAAAAAATAGTCTGACTGCAGGTGCATACTTGGGTGACCTTGACACCAACACCAACAGCAGCATCTACTACCTAACACTACCCTACCCTGGCCACCACACACCACTCTACTGACTCACTGTCTGTCTGTCCAAGGTTATATAATAGGTGTGTGTGTGTGTGTTGCATTGACTAGCTTTCCGTTTAACACTATGCAAGGTTATATAATAGGTGTGTGTGTGTGTGTGTGTGTGTGTGTGTGTGTTCCTAGGCACGTCAGTGGGGGCCTGGCCATATGTCAACACTGTCCATTTAAATAACTAATCAGGGCCATACACCAATGCCTCCACAACTGTTTATTCGACATGAAGTAGAGTAACAAAGATAGACTGTACCAACATAATACTAAATACAGTTAACCATTCCCTTTATTCAGTCTATCTCCCATATTATTATTATTATTATTATTATTATTATTATTATTATTATTTATTTGTCCATTATACTTGAGATGATTATTCTTGTACTCTCTCTTTAATTAATGTCAACAACGATATAAAACAGAGGTCGGGTGTGTAGCCAAGTAGTCTTCCCTTCTACAGAATCAACCACCAAGTAACACCAACAATAACAAAAATAAAAATGACCTCCACTCCACCTGGCTCATCTCCCACTCCATCTCCCTTAACTCCAACCACACCCAGCCACCAGACCCACATGCATCCAACCCACAGACCTCCATAACACTCTGCCTCTATAAACCCACCTCTGCAACACACCCATCATGTTGTTACTACACCATGGATGCACCCTCTTCATTTTCCACCTATAGAGCTACACACTATACCTCTATCCACTCTCTTCACTTTACACCTATACAGCTACACACTATACCTCTATCCACCCTCTTCACTATCCACACTATACCTCTATCCACCCTCTTCACTTTACATCTATAAAGCTACACTATAATACCTCTATCCACTCTCTTCACTGTCCACCTATACAGCTACACACTATACCTCTATTCACCCTCTACACTTTCCACCTATAAAGCTACACACCCTACTTCTATCCACCACACTCATCCTGTTCCTCAGCCACCCTCCCTCCTCACACTCCCACCTAAAAACTTACCTCTCCATGCACCACACCCATCTTGCTATTCCTACACCATTCAGCCTAGTCCATTCTACCTATACTCCACCCACACTCCAGTTTACCTTCACTCCACCCCTCCTCACATGCCGTCCCACCCTCCTCGACCCCACCCAATTCTACTCCCCCACCACCCCCCACCACACCTAGCATCCCAGCCTCCTCCACCCCCCACAGAAACCATCATCAAACTAAGTGTTGCCGCTACTAAACCCAAATTTACATCCCGTTTACATCCCTTCCTTTAAACGTTCAGAATATTGCAAAACATCTCACAGCAGTGTATGAGTTTCACGGCAGGAGGCGTGGTGGTACAGGCGACAGTATAAGTTAAGTTCCTTTCCCTCTGTGTATATGTATGACGTATAGTGATGTTGTAACACAATTTGAATTTGAAACAAGTCGCCTCAATGTTTACTATTAAGGGATCTGTTTCGTGGGTTGTTCAGTAGGCTTCTCCAGATTTCCAAAACAGGTTCTCCCCGCGGAAAGTCTTTGAAATCCCAACACAAAAGTCATCATAGAAAATGCACATAAGTTTATCATCATTGGTACGGTAAACTATTTTATCCTTTTACCATTTTTTACAATCATAGGCTGGACAACGTTACGGAGGGCTGGGGAATTTTATTGTGCATGAAACTCTATATAAAGGCGACGCATTCTTCGTTTCCTTCCACATTTTTTTCGAGAACATGGAGATCGAGGAAACGGAATATATACTGTACAGTCGAGGCCCAAAGTCCTTGAACAGACTTCCCCTGGCTTACACCCTGATCAATGACTATGTGCCGCGACTGTACAGTTGCCAAAAAAGGTATTGCGACAAATTTTGATAGAACTTTAACCATAGTAATATCCACAACTATATGTAGGTACTATTAGCATGTATAACAGAAGGAAACATACATGTCCTTCTGTAATACATACTTATAATCCCTACAAACAACTATGGACATTAATATATTTAATGTTGTATCAATAGTTGTCGCAATACCTTTTTTGGCAACTGTACATGCAACAATAAAAAACAAGAATAGTAATACAATCCTTCAGTTAAGTAATATAGGCCTACAGCATTATTCCTTAGACATTAAATATTATTAAGTGGTCATGAACACTGATTTTGTTACTCCTACAGACAATTTGTGTGTGTGTGTGTGTGTGTGTAAACCGACGTGAATGAATATGTATGTTTGTAAATGACAGTATGTGTGTTTGAGTGTTTCCTGTAATTGGCATAGTTTGTATGTGTGTGTGTGTGTGTGTGTGTGTGTGTGTGTGTGTGTGTGTGTGTGTGTGTGTGTGTGTGTGTGTGTGTGTGTGTGTGTGTGTGTTCAAAAGCGCGTGTATAATTGTTGACTAAATGGTCGATGGTGTGAGTACGGTACCCAATTGCTTCTCTGAATGTATAAATAAACTCTTTCCACTTCCATATACTGTCATTCTTCCTTTCCTCTTTGCCATCTATATTTTACTTTCCAAAATTCCTCTTTCTATCCTCCCTCCCTCTTTTTTTTTTTTTTTTACTGTTCTATGGTTTTTCTTTCCTTTTATCTCCTCTGCTCTTCTCTCTCTCTCTCTCTCTCTCTCTCTCTCTCTCTCTCTCTCTCTCTCTCTCTCTCTCTCTCTCTCTCTCTCTCTTTCTCTCTCCTTGAAGGCAGATTAAAATAATGACTTCATTAATATGCTAATTGGGCGTGACGGCAGCTAATCACTTTCAATCACCTCCTCCTGAAGCCGATTACACACACACACACACACACACACACACACACAAATAGACCTATATCTATGCAGGCTCACGGTTCAATTATTCATCATCTCAGTCAACTACTTTCTCTCTCAACCAGTATTTAATAACTTGGACCCAAACAGCCTCGGAAGGACCAATAGATTTACTGATGTTTATCTTCCTTTTTATTCACTCCTGACACTAGCTCTCCAATCACGCTTCTACAGTTTTTTAAGGACCCTGTGTTCGTGTGTGATAAGTAGAGGCTTCTGATTCCTCCTGACCATGCCACGAAACAAGCTCCTTCCATATACTGTAGGGTGTTTCGTGTCAATTTTTGAAGGACTCATTTATCTTCAATTTTCTAACTACATCATAGGGTACTACTTTAATGCCAGCAGAACTGTACAGCCACAATTAAATAACCACCGACACTACGTAAATTTCTTGGTAATAAAGAACGACACGTGTATGATTCTTGCAGCACCTCATAATAATAATAATAATAATAATAATTGAGGGGGCTGAGTTGACGTAAGGTATTGTTGTATGATTATATTCTGATATGGTACTGGTTTATTTGCACGACGGAAGGAAAGTGTCGGTGGTCATTTGACTGTGGCTATACTAGGCTATCCCCTAAATAACAATTACTTTCTTTTCTGTACTGACCTGATGCGGGCGTTGTTGAGGGCGGAGTTGAGGTAGGGGTGTCGGGCGGCCGGTGATCCCATAATGGGCGTGGACAGTCCGCCCACACTCTCCTGAGCCTTCTTGTGAAACTCGGCATATCCAGCCAGCCCTCGACCACTCGGTACTTGTACACTCAGTAACTCAGCCATCTTGCTTGTGTTAGGTTACGTGGAGTTGGATTGGGTTGAGTTGAGCGAGTTGAATTGCGTTGGGTTGAGTTGAGTTGAAACAGTTACGTTGTGTTGCGTTGGGTTGAAATAGATATACGTTGTGTTGCGTTGGGTTAGGTTGTGTTGTGTTGAAATAGATACGTTGTGTTAGTTGGATTGGGTTGGGGTGAACGGGTCGAGTTGAATTGGAATGGGTGAGTGAAGTAATTAGATTGAGTTGAGCTGAGTGGGAGTGGTCTGGAGTGGTGGGGATGGTAATAATAATAATCTATATATACACGTATTTAAATACAAAATAAAAATTAGAGGCTGGTCTGTTGGTGTGGTGAGAAGGTTATTATTGTACACAGTGTAGGGAAATTAAGTAATGTTGTACCGTATGTATGTTTAGCAGAGTAAGAAAGTGTAGGCAACTCGGTAATAGGAAAGAATATTTGTGTGTTTATTTGTTTGTTTTATAGCAGAAACGTTGTATGGCTGGTACGGTATAACTTGACTCAACAATTCACTTTCCACTAACTCACTAATTCACTTTCCAGCAACGTTAATATTTCAAAAATGTTTATGAACGTTTTAATATTTTGTAGGCAACACTTAGGAATATTACAGGCAACAATAACAACAACAAAAACAACACTTAAACCACCACTCTGGGCCTGCCTGCTCCTACACACACACACACAAACACAACCACTAGCCTAATGCCAGGATCAAAACAATGCCTTGAATATTTCGGCTCCCTTTCCACCTCGGCTCACTAGGCTCGTCTCGTCAGTACATTCCGGTGCCCAAGTGGCTATTCGGATCCCAGACACCTGACTCGATGCTGTACCACTAATAACATATTTTTATTTTATTTTCCACGACGGGGTATTCAGAATTCGGACTTTTCCTTACCAACTCGGCTACGACTACAAGCGCCGAAAAGTGTCTCTGTGCTTGGCCAAGTTGGAAAATATTCGTTATTCTCTCTCTCTCTCTTTTCTCTCTTTTTTTTTCTCTCTCTCTCTCTCTGCGCGAATTTACCACACGCTTCCTTTATTATTATTACTATTATATGGATATTATTTTTCTTCCACACTTTCTTTTCTTTTTTCACTATTTAAATCTCTATCGTTTTATAATACAACTTAATAATCACTTTAGAACACAACTGTATCAAGGTGTTCGAATGTTTCTCTCTCTCTTTCTTTCTTTCTTTCTCTCTCTCTCTCTCTGGTGTTTGGATCGCTGGGTTGGTCACCTTTAAGTTCTCTCGCTCTCTTTCTCTCTTTTTCTCTCTCTCTCTGTACGTATATCTCACTCGATTTTTTTCCTCTCTCTTTCTGTGACACACGTTCGGTTATCAGTCTTCTCGTCTTTCCATCCTTCGTTACTTATTATTATTCAGCTTCCTCTATTCTCGTTCTTCATTATTGGATCTGAAACGAAATAAATAAGAAAGGTTAACAAATATCTAAAAAAAAAATATATATATACATAGCGGATATTAATTATGGATAACAAATATATTTTTTTTTAATATATATAGTAAATATTAAATACAGATGTCCACAACTTTCCTTTACATTTCAACTTATCTTAGCATATTAAATTGGAAAGGTAATATTATGTTGACATCTTGTATTTCACAGATTTAAGGTACATACGATTGCATACAGTATAAATAAGGGTGAGGGACTAGGAAGGACAGGTTAGGTTAGGTCAGGTCAGGAGGGGTGAGAAAAGGAAAGAAGAAATTGTGAGGGAAAAGAGGAGAGGTGATGAGATGAGGCGTGAGAAGAAAAGAGGAGAGGTGAGGTGAGGTGAGACGAGGCGTGAGTGAGAGGACAAGAAGGTGTGAGGGAGAATAGGAGAGGGGAAAGTCGAGTGGAGAAAAAATGTGAGGAAAGGAAGACGGTGGAAGGGGAAGGGTGGAGAAGAAGATGAAAAAGAGATGAGGGGGAGGGAAAGGATGGGAGGGAGGGAAAGGATGGGAGGACAGAGGAAGGGGAAGAGAGAAAGGAAAGGGAAGGATGGGAGGGAGGAAAGGGAAGGGGAAGAATGTTTAGAAGGGAAGAAGGAAAGGGAATAAAAGGAAAGATTGAAGGGTAAA
>JAWZYT010002715.1:60000-69132 GCA_034508575.1 Petrolisthes manimaculis
TCCTTCCTTCCTTTTTTTCCCCTTCATTATATCCTCCTATTTTCACTTCACCATTTACATTATTCCTATTTATTCTCTATTCCTCTAATTGTTCTTATTTACCTTTATTCTCTCTCTACCTTTCCTACCTCCTTCATTCATTCTTTCTTTCAATCGCTCTCATTATAGTTTCCTTTCAGTCCTTTCTCTAGCTCCCCCCCTCTTCCTCACTCAATTTTTTTCCTACCAACCTAACTGCCTTCATTCACTCCCTCCCTCCCTCCCTCCCTCCCTACCTACTTTCACTCACTCACTTCCTCCCTCACTCCCTACCTACCTACCTACCTTCATTCACTCACCCACTCACTCCATCACTCCCTCACTCCCTACCTAGCTTCATTCACTCCCTCCCTCCCTCCCTCCTTTCTCTGCACCTAAGGGAGGGAAGGAGGGAGGAGAGAAAGAGAAGGGGAGGGGGGAGTATCATGACATCCCTTTAAACCCTGCCAGGACTACCAACCCTCCCGTTACCCTCTCTTCCTACCCTCCCTCCTTCCCTCCCTCCACCACCAACACCTCCACCATTCACTGACACCAAACACGAAGGAAGGAAGGAAGGAAGGCAGGCAGGAAGGCAGGCAAGGCAAGCAGAAAGAGAATGAGGTAGGCAAGCACACACACGCAGAAACCGGAGTGAGATAGGCAGGATGTGAGACAATACTATTTACAACAAAAAAAATGTTTGTGTGACAGAAATATCAATGGTTGGTTGGTTTCTAGTATTCGATTATTCTTTATTTTCTCCCTTCTCTATTCCTTTTATAAATAGATCTTTTTCTTGGGGCAGACAGGGGAGTAAGGAGTAAGAAAGGGAGGGGAAGGGAAGGAGAGGGAAGGGGAGACGGAAGAAGGAAGGGAAGGATATATGCGACAGAGGGAAGGGACAGGAAGAAAGGAGGAAAGGAAGGATATAAGTGACAGAGGGAAGGAGAGGAAGAAAGGAGGAAGGGAAGAATTTAAGTGACAGAGGGAAGGAAGGAGAAGAAAGGAGAGGAAGAAAGGAGGAAGGGAAGGGAGAGGATGAAAGGAGGAAGGGAAGAATTTAAGTGACAGAGGGAAGGAAGGGAAGGGAAGGAGAAGAAAGGAGAAGAAGAAAGGAGGAAGGGAAGGAGAGGAAGATAACAGGAAGGGAAAAGGATATAAGTGACAGAGGGAAGGGAAGGAAATGAAAGAAAGGAAAGGAAAAAAGGAGGAAGGGAAGGAGAGGAAGAAAGGAGGAAGGGAAGGAGAGGAAGATAACAGGAAGAGAAAAGGATATAAGTGACAGAGTGAGGGAAGGGAAGGGAAAGGAAAGGAAAGGAGAGGAAGAAAGGAGGAGGAGTGGGCGAAGGATCCAGAAACTTTCCACTTAAGAACTTTCCAAATGTCTCTCCACTTTCCATCCTTCTTCCCCTCCCCTCCCTCCCTCCCTCCTTCCTTCCTTTCCTTACTCCTTCACTCACCTCTAAGTCGGTCTCCTCTCAACTTAATTTCCTCTTACTTTTTCTTACTTATTTTCCCCTTACTTTCTCCTACTTAATTTCCCTCTCCCTCTCTCTTCATTTACTCATCATTCTTCCTATCCCTCCCTCTCTCTCTTTCTTAAAATAAAGTCAAAATTTCTTCTTCCCCTTCCTTCACTTCTCTATTTTCATACATCCTTCTCTCTCTCTCCCTCTCTCTCTCTCTCTCTCTCTCTCTCCTCGCATGACCACAACTCTACGGGAATCCCACACCATATTTCACTAGCCTGCTTCTCGTGTTGTACGGTACTACTGTGTGTGTGGCTGGGAACGAACTGAAGAGAGAGAGAGAGAGAGAGAGAGAGAGAGAGAGAGAGAGAGACGGGAGGGGAGGTGTGGAGGTATTTTCTTTCCACTATACACTCTCACTTCTTTTCTTCCCTCAGTTCTTCATCGTCTTTCTTTCTTCTTCCTCTTTTTTCCTCCTGTCTTCTTCTCTTCTTCCTCACAATCATCATCATCATCCTACTCTCTGTATTCGAACCTTCCTCACCATCAATCAATCAATCCTCACCTCACACCCATAATTATGAGGCGATACAAAGGCCTCAATAACGCAAAATATTTCAATAACACAATAACACAATACGTATTTTCAATCCCTTGCCATCCCTCCCTCCACCACTTCCTCCACCACTACTACAATTCCGCCTTACAACACCATCACCGCCTCCACCACACCCTCCAACACCACTACCACCATCACCATCACACCCACCAACACCACTACTAGCACCATCACCATCACACCCTCCAACACCACCACCATCACCACCACCATCACACCCACCAACACTACTACTACCACCACCACCACCACTCGTACCACTTCCAATTCACCTTCCACAACAACACAACACCAACACTACCATCAACTCTTACCTTAATGTTCCCCAAGTTGTCAGAGTGGCTGTGTTCGCTACGCCTTCACCAGACCATAACTAACCCCTTCCCCGCCACCACCATCCCTTTAAATACCTCCACATGCAAGTAAATAGGTCACTAATGGATAGAATAAATGGATCTAGTTATTCTAGTAGCTAGTTAGGGCTGCCTGAAGGAAGGAGGGGGTCGGGTGGAGAGGTAGACAGAGTAAAGGAGATCGAGTACGGTAGGCTTGTTTGTGTCTGCACGCGAGGTATACCGTACAATATTATATGTATGCGTGCAGACGGTGTGGGTTGATTGCATAAATAGAGTCATATATTATTTAAGGAGGTTATAATATACATCTAGGCCGGTGGTAGTAAAGTGTTGTCGGTCGGTAGGTTGGTTGGAGTGGCTGGCTGGCTTGCTGTGTGTGTGTGTGTGTATTTGTGTGGTGTGTGTGTGTGTATTTGTGTGGTGTGTGTGTGTTTGTTTGTTTGTTTGTTTGTTTGTTTGTGTGTGTGTGTTTATTTGTTTGTTTGTGTGTGTGTGTGTATGTGTATCAGGAGGGGAGAACGAGGAGAGAAAGGAATGAGATGAAGTTAAGTAGGAAGAGGGAAGGAAGGGAGGACGAGAAAAGTAAGTAGAAAGAGGAAAGTAAGGAAAGGAATTAGAGAGAGGAAGGGAGAACGAGAAGAATGAAGAGAGGAATTGGCATGAGATGAAAATAATTATGATGATGAAGGGCAGAGGATAATGAAAGAGAATGTAAACACAATGTAATGTAAATGAAGGTGGAACGAAAGTGAGGATTGAGAGGAGGAGCAAAAACATAAGATGAAAATATATAAATGCGTGGGAGAAGGAAGGGAAAGAAAGAAAGGAAGAAATAAATAAAGAAAGTGTAGGGAGGGAAGGGGAGGATGAAAGGAAAAGAAGGTTAAAGAGGTTACTAAGGACTTAAGAGATGAAGAAGAGGGAAATGTAGGAGGGAGGGAGAAACGAATGAATGAATATCGAAAGAAGGAGGGAAGAATAGAAGATGCATGTGGGAAGAAATGAGGCATGGAAGAAGAAAGGGAGGGACAGAAGAAGAGAAAAAGGGGGACAGAAGGAGGAGTAGAGAGGGAGGAAGAAGATAGGGAGGAAGAAGAGAGGAAAAGGAGAGGGAGGAAGAGGAGAGGGAGGAAGAGGGGGGAGAAAGAGGGATAGGAGAAGAGAGGGAGAAAGAGGGATAGAAGAGAGGGAGAAAGAGGGATAGAAGAGAGGGAGGAAGAGGGATAGATGAAGAGGGGGGAGGAAGGACAAAAGAAGAGGGGAAGTGGAGGGGGTGAGGGGGGTGCTGGAATGGGGGGAGCTCAGTCATGAACACCAAGTCTAGTATTGATATTGGCCCCCCCCCCTCTCTCTCTCTTTCTCTCCCCTCCCTCCACTCCCCCTTCTTCCTCACTTCCTTACCCCCTCTACTCCATTCCCCCCCCCCCTCTTTCTCACTCCATCTCCATTTACTTCCCTCCTCATTCTCTCTCCACTCCTCCATTTTTTTTGTATTTATCTTCCTCATACCCTCCTTTCCCTCCTTCCCTTCCCTCAATTCCTTCTTCTGTTTCGATATTCCTTCGGTTTTCTCCCTCCTTCCTCCTTTATTCCCTCTTTTTCATTCTTCCACGTTTCTCTTCCTTATTCCTCCCTCATCTCTATTCTTACCCTTTCTCTCTCTCTCCCATATCACTCATTTTTCCTTCTTTCCTCTTCTGCCTCACTGTTTATTTTCCTCCTCCTCCTCCTCCTTTTCCTCCTCCTCTTTCCTGGCCTCTTTCATCCATTCATATTTCTTTCCTCCTTCCCTCCATTTCTCTCCTCCAGAATCACCCTCCCTCCATTCATTCCAGACTCTCTCTCTCTCTCTCTCTCTCTCTCTCTCTCTCTCTCTCTCTCTCTCTCTCTCTCTCTCGCTCACACACACACACATACATACACACACACATACACATACACACTCATACATACACATTCTCTCTCTCTCACACACATACACACACGTACACATATATATATTCTCTCTCTCTCACACACACACACACACATATATATATACTCTCTCTAACACACACACACACAACCCTGCCCCCCCCTCCACATACACACACACACACACACACACACACACACACACACACACACACACACACACACACACCGTCAAGCCAGGCACCACTTGAAAAAAATATATAGGACAAACCTGGCCCAGAAAATGTGTGTGGAAACAAGCACAGAACCACTTGACGTAACAACATTAGTGCAGAAACGAAGAGGAGAGGAAAAGAGAAAAGAGAGAGAAGAGAAGGGAAGGGAAGAGTAAGGAGTGCAGATGTGGAGAAGGAAAGAGAAAAGAGAGAGAGAAGGGAAGGGAAGGGTGAGGAGTCCAGATAGGAGAATGAAAGGGAGGAAGAGAAGAGAAAAGAGAGAGAAGGAGAGAGAAGGGAAGGGAAGGGTAAGGAGTGCAGATGTGGAGAAGGAAAGGGAGGGGAGATGAGGAATGGGAAGGGAGGGTAGAAGAGAAGGGTGAAGGGAGGGAAGGATACGAAAGAAGGGATGGAAGAGGAGAAATGAGGAGAGGAACAGAAGAGAACGTGAATGAAGGGATGGGAAAGGAAGAGAAGTGGAGGAGAGGAAATGAGAAAAATACACGAGGAAAGATGATTTAAGAAGAGAGAGAAGAGGTAAGAAAAGGAAATTGAAGAAAATACATAAGAAAATACATAAGAAATAGCAAAGGTAGAATATCAAATTAACAGATAAACAAAAGAATATTACGACCAAAACATTAAAACACCCAACAATAACAACATCATCAACAACAATAACAAAAATACAGGTGTCTCATGTGTAATTTCCAAGCATGTGTGTGTAAAAAAAAATATACACATATATATAAATTTATAATGGGTGAGAAATGGAGATAAGTGAAGATAATTACTTACAAAAAAAAAAAAGAAAAAAAAAAAAAAAGGAGGAAGACGTGAGAATTAGATCATGTTGGTGTGATGAGAGTAAATACCAGACAGAGAATTGAGAAGCATGTGTCCCCCCCTCCTCTCCTCTCCTCTACCTTCCTCTCCCCTCCTCTTCCTCTCCTCCCCTCCCTTCCCTCCTCTCCCCACCCTGCATGCCTCTCATTCATGACCTCGATATCTCTCACCTGACCCCCTCCCAACCCAACCCAACCTCTCTCTCTCTCTCTCTCTCACTCTCTCACTCTCTCTCTCACTCTCTCTCTCTCTCTCTAAAACACATACTTCACCACTCCCTATCCACCTCACTCTCTCTTTCTTTTTCTCATACATCTAACAATGAACACCTTAACCCCGACTTAGGAACACACACACACACACACACACACACACACAGATAATGCAGTATGTGTAGGCGTAATCACGTTTCTGGGATACCATATACAGTACATGTTTGAGAATCGATCAGTGAAAAAGTTTACCAAAGTGAGGACGGACAGCGGGAATGTGTGTGTGTGTGTGTGTGTGTGTGTGTGTGTGTATGTGTGTGTGTGTGTGTGTGTGTGTGTGTGTGTGTGTGTGTGTGTGTGTGTGTGTGTGTGTGTGTGTGTGTGTGTGTGTGTGTGTGTGTGTGTGTGTGTGAGAGAGAGAGAGAGAGAGAGAGAGAGAGAGAGAGAGAGAAAGAGATGGACTAAGTTGCATAAGGTAGTTTGGCAGGCAGCTTTAAGGTGGAGAAGGAGGAGGTGAAGGAATAGCTAAAGCAGGAGGGAGAGAAGGAGAGGAAGGAGGGAGAGAAGGAGAGGAAGAAGAGGAAGAAAACACCGAGTTAAAGGAAGAAGCAAGAAAGGAGGAAGGAGAAGGAGGGAGAGAAGGAGAGGAAAAAGCAGGAAAGGAGGAAGGAAAAGCTGGTAGGAAAGGAGGAAGGAGATGGAGGTGGAGAAGACGGGATTAGATGCAAGATGGAGATTAAGATTGAGGTGGTGGTGGTTGGTGGTGGAGGGATGGGGAGGAAAGAAGAGGAAGAGGAAGGGAAGGAGGAGGAAGAGGAGGAGGAAGAGGAAGGGGAGGAGAAGTAGGAACGGTGGTGAATGATGTAGGTAAGGGGGAGGAAAAGAAGATAAAAAGGAAAAGGAAAAGGAGAGTAGGAAGGAGGAAAAAGGGAGGAGGAAGGTGGTGTTTTGGAGAAGGAAGAGGTAGGGAAGGAGGAGTAGGAGGAGGTACGAGAGGAGGAGGAGGAAGAGTAGGAAAGGCAAGAAAGGAGATAAAAAAAGAAAGAGACTCAGAGAATGAATGAATGGAGGAAGGGAGAGAAGGAACAAAAAGAAACGCTGAAGAAAATGGGAATAACTTAAAGAATGGGGGATCAGAGGAGAGAAAAAGCGAATAAAGGGGACGAAAGGAAGATGGCAAAACTGGTGAAAGAATGACCCAAGGAAGTGAAGGAAAGAAAGGAGAGGGAGTAAGGCAAGAAGAAAGAAAAGAAAGGAAGGAGAGTATAGTGAAGTGAAAGAAACAAAAAGAAAGGAGAGGGAGTAAGGCAAGAAGAAAGAAAAGAAAGGAAGGAGAGTAGTGATATGAAAGAAACAAAAAGGGTGAAATAAATGAAGGAAATTTAAGAAGTGGGAATAAATAGAAGCGAAGAAAAGGGGCTTTATTTGTGAAGGAAATGAAAGGAACGAATAAAATGATGTAAGGTAAGAGAGAACTAGAGAAAATGAGGAAATACGAAAATAGAGAGTAAGAAGGAGAGAGAAGGAAAGCAGATCGGGAGTGAAGGGAGATAGAGTGAAGTGATAATGTCCACACACACACACACACACACACACACACACAGAGAGAGAGAGAGAGAGAGTGAGAAAGTCGACCCCATCCTAAAGTGAAGTGATAATGTCGACACCTTCACACACACACACACACGACCCCATCCTAGAGTGACGTGATAATGTCGACACCTTCACACACACACACACACACACACACAGAGTCGACCCCATCTTCATCTTTATGTACCCAACGTCCCCTTTGTAAACTTAGACTGTAACCCACTGAATTCCGTCACTCACCTTACACACCAACTCTGTAATACATCCTTGTGAACTCGAAGGTCAAATTAACCAAGATTATTTTTTTATATATACACACAGGAATACACACACACACACACACACACACACACACACACACACACACACACACATATACACAAACACACACACACACACACACACACACACACACACACACACACACACAATACTTTTAGTAGGCAAACATCAGTAAGCACCTGACAAAATTATACAGGTTACGTAATAATTTGTTTAATGTTGAAATGAATGGGTGGGGAATGTGATTATCAACAGCTGTGTGTGTGTGTGTGTGTGTGTGTGTGTGTGTGTGTGTGTGTGTGTGTGTGTGTGTGTGTGTATGGTAGTCGGCCACATGTGTGTCTTCCTATACAAAACAATTATGCAGAATATTAACGTCAGTAATAATTTGTGACTTTTTAATTAACTTCCCATCCCACACCACTACAGTCACTATCATAACAAAAACCACAACCACAACCACAACCAAAACTATACCACAACCACAACCATAACCACACCACAACCACAACCATACTCACAATTATATCACCACAACCTTCACAACAGTCAACCAACAAAAAAATAAAATCATAATTAAACACACCAACACAACCACCAACAGTACACCACACCACAACAACAACAACAACAACCACAACCACCATCCCAGTAACAACAACAACAAAACACAAGAGAGAGAGAGAGAGAGAGAAGGTTCCTGGCAGCCAGAAGTCTTGAGTAGCTTAGCCTTCCTCTCTACCTTCTTACTATTAATATGACAACAACAAACCCATCCATCACATCACTCTACCATCTCTATTTATACACTATAGGGAAGAAGAGGTTTACAGTACAGTAGTTGCCTTAGAACACGAACACGACCTCCAGACTCATTTTAATAGTGGGTATAATGGGACCTAGAGGGAATGAATGGGACCTGGAGGGGAATGGTGTTGGTGGTGGTGGTGGTGTTATGATTGTGATTTTGTTGTGATTTTGTTGTGATGTTGTGGTTCTGTTGTGTTGTGTGTGTGTGTGTGTTGTGTTGTTTTGGGTTGTGTGTATGTGTGTGTGTGTGTGTGTGAGAGAGAGAGAGAGAGAGATCATGCAAGGTAGGATAATTTTGGGTGAGAGAGGAAGAGGGGAGAAGTTTGTTACTTGGAGAGGGGAAAAGAGAGAAAAGTTAGAGGGTGAAGGAGGGAGGGAAGGAAGGAGGGAGGGAGGGAGTTAGAAGTTAGCAAGACAGGGGAAGGAGCATGTAGGGAGGAAAGCAAAGAGAAGAAAAAAAAAACAGGAAATAGAGGGAAAGAGGGCAAAGAAACAAAAAAAGTGAACAAGAGGAATGGAAAGTGCATGAAGAAGAGGGGAAGGGAGAAAATATGAGAGGCAAGGGAAAAAGGAAGGATGAAATGAGGGATAAAACTGTGATAAAGAGAAGGAAGAAGAAGGAAGATAATAAGGCAAAGATAGAGTTGGAAATATATATGAAGGAAAAGGAAAATTAAATTGTTTGTTTATTTGTTTATCCCGAGAATTGACGTATGTAGTATAAAATTTAAAGAGAGTGTGGACAGGAAAATAAGTGAAATGATAAGGACTGTAAAATGAAAGAGAATGAGGAGG